>WSLM01000120.1:0-30114 GCA_019677335.1 Ceratobasidium sp. UAMH 11750 | reverse complement strand
TTCGTTGTGACTTGGATCTTGGGTATAAAGAAGGTAGGCAATACGGGCGAGGGAAAAGCGGTGGTCAGGTACGCCTTGTGGTATTTTATGTGAGGTGTTATTGACAAGACGTGTATTTCAGGTTCGCGATGAGCTGCGGCAAGATTATGACGCTGGACGCGGTGGGTGGGGCGCGCAGGCGCAGCGGGAGCGACGTGAAGAGGTCGTTTACGAGCAACAAGCCAGCGCTGCGGGAGGTGGTGGAGACTGGAAACATGGTATGTTGTCTTTGTTTTGTTTGACTAGCAGAAATTAACGCCGGTTTAAAGCAAATGACAATTCACACAAGCGTCAACGCGAGGACGACGATGATATCGAACCTCACGCGCAGCGCATGCGGGATAATGACGGCGATTCAAGGCCAAATTAAGCGCTACTGCAAGCACAGCTGTATATAGTCCACCCACTATACACGCTTTCCGCCGAAGTGCTCGGGTGGAAAGTTGCGCTCGCCTAGTATACAACTTGTGCGCGTACAATGTACCCCGTTCCGAACCTCTCCGTCATGTGAAAGTCGCGCACAAGTCTGTGTGCACCGGCTACCGTGCTAAGACGGACAAGGAAGCGAGAGGTAGGCGTTTTTCTAGAGGCGATTAAACATTAATACACGTGCCACTGAAATTACGAGGATACATGCCGGTATATCTGACGAACGGGGTGCTCAGCTTCAGCGGTAACCCGAAGCCCATACGACTCGAATATTTGCCTTAGGTCGTACGAGACGGTGGTCCCCGGCAACCCCCAGAGATAAACACACGTGCCTCGCTCTTTGACTCTGGCATCTGGGCCATTTCCCGTCAGGATTCCGCGTTCGACTGCCTCTGCACGGCCCTTTTCACCCCGCACTCGGTATGGCTGTCCAGCTCTGACAATATTTTCCTCGGTGGTGAGGTGCGCACGCAAGGGATGGGCCGCTAAACGCGAATTTTGCATCGTCTTGACCGCATGCTCGGCTTGTTCCGGGTCATCGAAGCGGAGCCAGGCTCGGCCAGTTGGCATAAAGTTTTTGTAATCCAAATGGACTAAACCGGGTTTGAGTGGTTGCTCGATATGAGAAATGGAGAGGCGAACCATTTTGTAACCCCCGTAATCTAAGCGCGGCAGCGTGCCTGTAGAGATCCGCAGGGGCGACAGCCCGGGGCAAGCCGTGAAGCTTGACCCACAACGATCCTTGAACTAAATGCAGTTGGTACCGCGCTGCGCTTGTATGCGAGTCGGCTTACCCGGCCCATCGTTTTCGGGGGTTATTTCGTCGGGTAGCTCTAGCTCTGGGCTTCCGATAGCAGAGGTGGCTGTCGGAGGGGTCGAGACTGTGGCAAAGGCACGCCGCCGAAGACAGGCGGTGAAGAGAGCGCGGGGAATCATAAGTTGGGGATGGTCACGTGCACACCGGCGGATCAGTGGTGCAATGTATTGATTAGTCAGCGAGCTAGACCATCAATTCGTCTTCCGTCCCAGAGTCAGCGCGAGGCGTTCACTCTCAACGTCGACGACCTCGACGACTTTGACGACGACTAGCGCAAGTAACACTCTGCAAGTATGTCTCGCGCGTGCCGCAGCGTATGTCGTACTCATGTGCAGCACCTTGTTGAGAATGACCACGGTTCAAGACCACGCCAACCCCGACTCTGCTGGCCTCAGTCACCCCATTAACTTCTTCGCATCCGATGGCTCAGTCGCACACCCGATGGGCTCGCCCCACCTCGACCTCCACTTTCCTTCACGCTCTCATGACGACACGTCCAGCCTCGACGACTTGGATGCGGCCCTCTTCGGACATCACAATCTGGCGTCGTTCGATTCGGCTCTTGGCCTACACCACCCTGTACTCGACCCGCGCAAGCATATGATGGTGACAACGCCCGAACAAGACGCTGCACAGACAGCCATGCCAGCAACCTTCTCCCATCAGGCTCGATCGCCCGTGCGGTCACAGCCTGTACCACAGCCACGAGCGCAGGACGCCTCGCCTCCTACCTTTCAACTCCAGTTCATCATTGGCCCCGAGTGCCAGCAAGCGGACAACGCTCCCCAACACGTTCCTTCAGCCGCCTCTCTCTACCAAGTGGTACACCCCAACGTTGACGATGTGATTGTCAACTTCGACACCAAGGCAAGTATTGAGTACCGTGATGTGACGAGATCCCCAACTGAATGTCTTTGTCCCCAGTCCAAATCGTTTCCCCGCCGGTCCAAGGCCCAATGTGCTAACCAGATAGACCCATATGCGGAAGACTTCCTGAAGCACCGCCTTGGGGAACCCAAGTGGCAGACGTTCTCTTCCCGCCTGTTTGAACGCAGGCTGGGCAACGGTGGCACGCGTAGCCGCACCCGAACCTCGAGGTCAAAACGCTCCTCAACTTCATCAGATGACGTTGAACCCAAAACGCCAGGCGCAAACGCCGTCGAGTTTCTTGTCAAGGTCGAGGTCGTGAAAGAGGTGCTGAGGACGTTTGTCCCGTGCGTTTTCTACATCTTCTTGCATTGATTCACACTCATAAGACCGTGGGATCAGCCACCCGTACAACCCCATCAAGTCCCTCTCCCACCCTTACAGTGCCTCGCCCACGGGCTCAGTCACTCTCACCCGCAATACAGTTCTTGCCCTGTCCGGGTGGTCCAACACTCAGTTCTCGTATTGGGCTCGCCGGGCAGAAGCGGTCTCGGTCCTTGCTGCTCACGATGAACGGCTCCGCGCTGTAGCAAACGCACTCGAGCGTCGCCTCCACCCCAACGCTCACATTGGAGAACCTGAAATTGAGGAAGAATCTGTCACCGGCAAAGGCCTCGACGCGATTGTGGATGATGTCAAAAAGCGTACCGGCGCGAGCCAGTTCTTGCGAGGGAAGCATTCTAGCCTGGACCCGTTTAGCACCATTCACCCTGGTGCCGACTCATCCTCGGACGATGCGGATGATGTAACCCAATCTCCCGTGACGCCCCACATGGGCGTGTCCACTTCGTCATACTCTCTCCTGTATTCACCCGAATCCCCGCTCCACCCGCACCATACACTCCCCTCTGGCAGTTACTCGCCTACGTCCGCCACATGTTCCTCTCCGTGCTCAACCGCGTCCCCAATGTTCATGCTACAAGATGTCGACAGTCTTGGCCTCGGTAACTTGGGGTTTGGATTCGACCCTGCTGCGGTAAACCCGTCCGGAGGCATCGCTTCAAACAACGCAATCGGGCTAGGAGAGGAATCCAAAAACAACTGGCCAGGGCTTCCCCTATCGGATGAGCGCGGCGTTAAACGCGCATGGGATGAAGCGCTGTTGCATGTGGGTGGTGGAAAGCGTATCCGGACCGTGGCACATGGTGTGTGAATGCCCACCCAAGCTAGGCCTTCTGGTGTCGAAATTATTCCGGAAAACTACTCCGTCTCTCAACGGCCTAAACGTGCAACCACGGACACTTGTGCGTCTCTTAAGTGCCTCCTGCCTCGCTTACTTGTTTCATCTCGTCGCCTCCCCAAGCTTGTCCTTTTTTTGTTTGGCCCCCGCGTCATCCTCGGCGCACAAGCAAAGGCGCTGAGCCAAAAATTCTGGCTCTGTATATTTCAATTGTACTTGTATGTGTGTACTCTAGTGTTGGAATGTGTGTACTGTGGTCGCCTTGCCCCTTACTGTGTTCTCGCTACTCATTGTGGTATTGGGAATGCCCAGTGTTCCGTGTAACTGTGTGTGTACGATACTGCTTGGAAGAAATGAATTTTGACCCGCATACATGCGTGTAGATTTGTGCAAGTGCCAGTAAACTTTGCCTTGATCCGACCGGCGCTCTTCGCAGTACTCAATTCCATCTCGCTTCTATTTAATTACAATCGCCGTCGCAACTTGAATACAACATCTAGTTCTCCTTGCCGAACACCTGGTTCAAGAACCCCGTGCTATACCGTACACACTGATCGTACGCCTTTTCGAACCCGTTCTACGAGCAAATTTTTTGAGACCTCGTACCGGGCGGAACACAAAAAACACTCACGATCCCACCATAATAAGGATCCGCGATGGGCTTACCATCCCCAAACGAGCCGAACAACGCGATGGTAGCGGTCGAATTGCCTGGAGCCATCCGTTGCAGATTCGCCAGGTTCTATAGCACCAGGCTAAGTGCTCAGTTGACTACAAGTTCCGAGAGACAAGACGTACGGCTGAATCAGATGCTAGGATGTAGTCAAACTCCCTGAAATCGGACGAGGTGGCTGCGCGAGCCAGATGATCGATAGGAACGGAATACTACGAAAGTATTTTGCCGGTTAGAGCCATAGTCTTCGCCCATCACCCATGATTGTGGCTCGTACCTTTTCGCAAGTGGCGACCGTCCTATGACGAGACGTCCAACCATTGAGTCGGTTGAACCCACGAGCGTGCAAACACGTACCTTTCATCCGGGGGTTCGCCTACATGGTACGCTGCAGTGCCCTACACCACCACCACCGTCATGAACCCAGCTCCACAAATGTATTGTGCCACTGACCGCGCTGTCGACTACAACGGGCAGACCCCGTTTCCTGGCCTCGTGTTCTAGAACCGCATGGCCCATGGGACTAGACAAGGAACGTTCATCGATGAGTTCAGTATTCTTCGGCGTGATAATGGAGGTACCTTCGACAGATATTACCTGTCCGGTTGGGGGACAAGAAGTTGGGTGAAGATCAGTACCAGAGATATATAGTGATACAGTTGGCACGTTACCCAGGCATACAATGAGCACGGAAACTTCTTTCTCAGACATGCTATCGACTGTGGTGGTGAAGGCCAGCACGTTTGCCAGGCCTGCGCGTAGGTTATGTAAGTCGGATGCAGCGTGGCTCCGAACCGGACTGAACGTCATATGCGTGCATGAGCAGATTGTATGCACACTGAAAGCAGGACCACGCACTCCAGGCGATATTCGCAACGTCCAAGCGATAACCTTGCGTAGAATGCCTTGGATGCCAAAAACCAACTCGATCGCGGCAATGGGAGACAATTGCTATAGTATACACTTGACGGGCACATGCACAGTATGATACACACTTGACAATCAACAAGACGCACAAGTGCTTTTTTTTAATCGAGGCTCTTCTTTCCCATTTCCCTCAGATCCTCAGCCTTGCCTCGGGCCTCGGCCGACGCCTGGTTAGCTTTCTGCTGTCCAACTTCGGCTGTCTGCTCGGCCTTTTTCTTAGCGTCCTTGGCACCCATGCCTAGTGTAGGTATATTAATAACAAGTGACATGAATCGTGTTGAACCAACACGCACCGACGGCCTCTTTGGTCGCTTTTGCTGCGCCTTCAGCAGTCTCAATGCCGGCGGCCAAAGTCTTTCCGGCCTTTAAGTTAAGCTACGACAGGTCAGCTTTAAAAGGGTGAGCAATGCGTTGATTGCCTACATCCTGTGCCTTTTCCTTGACTGTCTCAGTTACCGTCTTTTGAGCACCGGGTGTCGTTGAAAACGCACGAATTCCGAGACGGGCGGTGGGTGCAGCGCGACGGATAGCAATAGAGAAGGTCATGGTGACTTTTGGGATAGGCTTACGGTGGTCGTTAGAGAGAACAAACGCTTTATGCTGGGGCCAGGCTGGGGCTTTTAAATGCTCCTCCTGATGTAACCAAGTGACATCATCCCGATTCGTCATCGCGATTGGTGACGTGGATATCAAATTGGCCGATCTCTTTCATTTCGTGATGGATGAAAAACTCTACTAAATATAATGACTGTCTAATGTAGATAGCTTTACAAAAGCACCCAGAATTAACTAGCACGAGGAGAGAATTTGAGTAGGCATCCATCCTTGGGGAAGATGCTAGGGAACAATGTTAGCACGAGCAACTGTGTTTAGCTAAAAACACTTACGTCGCAATCATCTGTACCTCCTCACTGTCTGGAGTAACTTTGTGATCCCAGTCCATCAGGACAGCAGCAGTGCCCATGACGGTCGATAGGTGCATCATGGTATATTCAACCCCAATGCATCGGTGAGGGCCGGCGCCGAAAACGAGATAATTGCGCGGGTGCTGGTTGGCAGAACTGTCGGGATCGAGCCATCGCTCAGGAATGAGTTTTTCAGGTTCAGGGTAGATCTCGGGGTCCTGGAGCGATGGGTAGAGCGACGGAATAACCATGGAGCCGGCGGGAACCGTATAATCCTCCGAAATAGGGAAGTCTTTCAAAGCCTTGTATGGGACCTGTGAATGATGACATGTCAGATAAATACTCAACAGGTCCGTACGACATACCATAGTGACGGGTGGCTTGACACGAAGGCTCTCCTTTACAACAGCCTTGATGTAGGGCATCTCGTCGAGCATCTCCAGGGTCAAAGGCTTGGTCACGTCCCCAGCGCGCACACGGTATTGTTCCTCGCGAATCTTGGCCAAAATGTCCGGGTGATCAGCCAAGTGCTGAAACAGGTAGATGATTGCGCTCGACATGGCGTCTTGGGAAGCAAACAAAAACGACAGAACGACCATGGCCATCTCGTGGTCCGAGTATTCTTTTTTCTTCTCGTCACCCGACATCATTTCCTTGACCCATTCGTCGATCAGGCACTCCGGCTCGGCACCCGATGCCATGGCGAGTTTGCTCTTGCGAGCAGCATCCGTGAGCCAGCGCATAGCGACCTTGCGAGCCTGAATCGCGTTCCAGACCTTGGTGCCGGGGAGAGCAAGCGGAAAGTTGACGAGCTCCAACGCCTTGGTGATCAGCCAGTACTTGTCGCTGATCTCGCGAGCAGCCTCGACGGGGATGTGTTGACCACAAAACACACGCAAAGATGCCTCCATGTTGAGGTTGCGCATCGTGACCATGGACGACTGGTGCTCGTTGGAAGTATCTTTTAGCCATTCACCAAAGTACTTTCGGCTAATCGCATCCTGGTGAGCGAGGTAAATACTGGAATGGGGGTTTTAGCTAGTGTGAGACAAGCAAATATGTAGGGGAACTGACCCCAATGCCTTGCGAGTAAACAGCTGGTTCAACACACGTCGGTAGTCGGAATGAACCTTTCCGCTCAAGAAAACCCTGAAAAACGAACATCAGCCCGCTTGTAGTCGGACGATCGAAAACCACGTACCAGTTTTCCTTCAACAGAACCTGCTTTGCCGAGGCAACAAGGCACGGTTCGGTGAATGTTGGACTGTTCAAGATTTTCCGAGTATACTCGTTGGACGAAGCAATAACAATGAAGCTATCGGCAGTGTAAGCCAAGAGACCATTTGGGTATTTTGAAAAGCTTACATGTTGAACACGCTGACGGCACTAAGCGCACCGGAGTCCCACTGGCGCTTGTAACCCTCCAAAGTGGGGTTAACGCTATCAGCAAACTTGCCGATTATAGGGATCGTCCATTTGGCGCCAGGCAGGTGTTTCTTCTTCATCCTGTAGACGGTCTGCTCGAGGATAAGAAGTGCTCCGATGACAGCAAGAGCAGTAGCGAGCATCGAGCGACCAGAGGATACCGCAGCCGGTTGCGCATCGGAACGGGCAAACGAACTCGAGGTGGTAGAAGGATAGGACGCCGAAGTGGTATAGTCACGGACGTGCTGGAACACTGACGCCATGGCGGGTGGTCGTTGGAGGGAAAACAGTTGCGTTGAACAGGGACCTTTTTGTATTGCCGATATCGTGTTTGGAAAAATAGTCCATGTCGTTCGATTTGCCTCAGGAAATGATTGCGAATCGCGCGGAGAACGCGATCCGGAGAATTAGGAAATCATTGCATCCGGAAACCACGCTTACACCGAGTTTATTTGTCACCCAATTGTCACCAGTTATACACTCGTAATCTACAAAAAGTCAACTCGCACGAAAACAGAGCAGCAAAAAACCATCACATATGAGCCGCGCGATACGCGGCTACCTCGACTCTCAGCTCGTCACGCCTATGTTGATGCCAAGTCTGTCAAATAGAAGCCTGGGCGTTAGCACAAGCCGAGTCAAGCCGGCAACCACATACCCTCCAACTTTTATGGCTATGGTTAGGGTACTATTGGCGGGGATGAGCCAAGCAGTCTGACCCGTAAAATGAAGGGACTCGCCAGTTTCTCAAGCGCTTTCCAAACATCACCTGAAACTTCTCCAGCCATTGGTTCCATCCCATGCGGGCGACCCGCCGCGAACCGAATAAAGTTGGCCTTGTCCGTAATAGTGAATGGCTTTCTAACCGCGAGAGCTGTGTCGTCGTCGGACGAATTAGCCACTTCATAGTAGTATCCCGGTTTCGGTTTCGGAGGCTGAGGGGCTTTGGGTTTGGGAGGGGCTTTGGGAGGAGGCATATGGTGAGCCATCTCCGTCTGGTTCTCCAATTGTACCTCGAGCAGAAGATCCGTTAGGTGAGGAGAACAATCGGCAAACCACGCCAGATGTCTAACGATATAAATGTAGTAGCTGTCTTTCGACCTATGGTACCCCTATGTAACAGTTTAGCCGCAGTGATAGTTAAAACATGACTACTTACCAGCGAGCCCAGTACATCACAAACAGCAGCTAAATTCACCCCCGGGTATTCGGCCAAACACCACTCGATAACGTCCGCCATCCATGATTTCTCTGTGAGAGAGATGTTTCGTTTCCCGTCGGCCCAAAGAGCCCCCCATTCGTCTTCTGGAGGAGCTGGGGGTGCCTCAGCCAGAGGTATGGCTTCCACAGGAGGCAGCGAATGCGCGGGAGTTCTCATCGCAGTACCCTTTAGATGACTAGGCCAATGATCCAAATCGAGGCGCGCCTTGCCTTTCTGATCCTTTCTCGGCACGGTATCTACTCTGTTCTACGGGCGGATGGCGTCAGTTGGCTAAATCCTTCAAAATATCAATCCTTACTTTTGGTGAGACTTTAAACCCGCACCAGTTCCCTTCGGTTGTCCCCAGCACACTGCCATGAGAAACACACGCGAGCAACCAAGGCGCAAAGAGAACCGTAGCGCCATCTCTTCCTTCACCCAGTGCGTGCGGCGTGTCGGGATCCACTATCCAAATAGACGCGTCCTCTTTGCTTGAGGTGACGCAACCGCCACCACTCTGGCAACACACAACTAGAGTCAGCGTTTATGGACAAAGGCCCGCACTAGCTCACCTCAACGATATTACGCAGTTTTATAAAGATGTCACCTCTGAGATGAGTGGTGTCTAGATATATTCTCAAGACTTGGCCTGTTATCGGGTCGAGGAATATCTCATTGTCAGCCAGGGGTAAGGCCATGCTAGTCAATTGTTGGGAGCAGTTGGTTCGCGAGCAGTTGAGTGATATCTTGGCAAGCCGGCGGTGGAGGTACTTCTCAACCCCAGATGTGTCTTAAACATGCTCGTCATCGATTGATGATAATTTGAAATCCGCCACGTTCATATTATAACCCCGAGAATTACTAGAAAACAAGTCCGACACTAGCAATCTAGACACCATCGACACCTGCAAATATATTGTGAATGTACTGCTTTGGATACGATTTATTCTAACTTACCAGCATCCTGGGTCCACTCTTCGTGTTTTTTGATATCGGCCTCGGTAACAGTTGGTCGAACGGTTTGCACAGCGCGAACAAAGTCATTCAGGGTCAGAGCGGGCTCCTGCAGCTCGTCGGTACCCACGTCCGTCCACGACTTTTCGATGGCGGCTGGATCGCCGGGCGAACAAGGAGTGAGCTTTCTAACCTCCGCGCCAGTTTCTTTATCTTGCACGACCACAGGCTTGAAGTGGGTTGCAGATAGGACTTTGCGAACAGGTTGCATCAAGGCATCCCGGACTACGACTGCTATATCAGACCCAGAGTACCTGCGATCAATGCGTGAATAGCTGGGATACAAGCGTAAACTTGGCGACAGCTTACCCTGGAGTCTTGTCGGCCAGTGCGCGATAATCCTGGTTCGAAAGTTCACATGGTGTGCTCCCGACGTTGAGCTCAAACATTCGCTTGCGAGCTTCTGGACCAGGCAGTGGGATGTAAATACGTTTCTCGAACCTACTCACATTTAATAAACGCAACGATTGAACATACATCTCACTCACCTGCGCTTGATCGCGTTATCGAGTTGCCAAGGGATATTCGTCGCCCCCAGGACAAGTACGCCAGTATCATCGTGCCCAACTCCATTCATTTGTACCAAGAACTCTGTTTTGATTCGCCTTGAAGCCTCGGACTCTCCTTCACCGCGCGTGCCACATAGCGAGTCGACCTCGTCAATGAAGATAATTGCAGGTTTGGATTCGCGTGCCATTGTAAACAACTGTTTCACCAGCCTGGGCGGGCGTCAACATTATCCGCCGCGAAATCAAAGCAAGTTGAAACATACCGCTCAGACTCTCCCATCCATTTGCTAACCAAGTCACTAGAGCTGACGCTGAAGAACGTGCTCTTCGCTTCCGTAGCAACCGCCTTTGCAAGGTAAGACTTTCCGGTTCCAGGTGGGCCATACATCAGGATGCCTCGCCACGGTGTACGCTTGCCAGTAAATAAGTGGGGGAACTTGATAGGCAAAATCACGGCCTCCTTCAGCGACTCTTTCGCACCCTCGAGACCAGCCACGTCGTCCCACTTGACATTGGGGGTTTCAGTAAGAATCGCGCCTGGTGACCAAAGTCAACTGAGCTCCAAGTACATTATATCCCATAGGACGTACTGGTTAGTCCCGCTCGTAACTTCTTCACATCGGCGTCGTCCTCGTCGTCGCCACCTCTGCAGTAACCGCGATAATCAGCAGCGTGCCAATGACAGGGAGAGGTCCACATTACTTCTTGCCAGAGCCCCCAGATCCGCCAGTTTCCTTGCCATTCGCTCCCACCGCAGCTCGTGCACGTTTCTCATCCGTCTTCGCAATATGCTCCTTTAACTTCTCGGCCCGCTCAAGGTACTCGTCGACTTTATTTCGGATGAGGGACTTTAATCGGTCGTTCTTCTCGTCTGGCCAATAATGGTGTCAACGGATGCCTTGCTTGTTGTCATGCGTAATGGGGCTTACACTTGAGGGCCATCATAAAGTAGTCGAGGGCATTCTGGTATTGTTTGTATGCCTCAGGGTAATTCTGATTCACATCCTCCTCGATCGCCTTCTGAACAAGCTCAATGGCTCTCTAGAGCGTTCCAATTGGTGAGCACGTCGTGTAGAGGGGCAGAAGTAGTAAACTCACGTCAAGAAAGTTGGAGTTAGCCATCCTCCACAATTAATGTATATGAAATAGTGTGCGGGCGTAGTCTGAGCTGTGAAGGGGTATGATACGAAAACAGCCCAGTTCAAAGACAGCTGTGAATGATGAGAGTCGGCTCAATCCAAGCGGTTAATTAAGCGCCAGTGATCGAGTAGTTTGTTGTTGTGTGGTCCAGGCTCTGCATTTGAACCATGTCGCCATCGCCCCCACTCTCTTGTATCTCGACCACCACAGCTCCAGGGTTTAAAAATGGCCAAAACCGCCAGTAGGTCTATTTTTAAAATCTGAATTATCGGCTTATACTAACCTTTATGTCTAAGAACCGGGCACTCCGTTCACACACTTGGTCGACCAACAAAATTATGAAACAATCCCTTCATTCGAACTAGAATGTGGGCATATCCTGCATGATGTTCCAGTTGCTTACAAGACCTTTGGAAAACTCAATGAAACTGCGGACAATGTTATGATCATATGCCATGCCTTTACTGGGAGCGCAGACGTTGAGGACTGGTATGTACTCGAATGCTTGACCTGACTCGGGCCTGAATTGTCGAACAGGTGGGGGCCTCTGCTAGGGCACGGCAAAGTCTTTGATCCAAGTCGCTTCTTCATTTTTTGTGCAAACGTGCTGGGGTCGCCCTATGGCTCGGCATCTCCAGTTACTATCAGCCCTGAAACTGGTGAGCCGTATGGTCCAGAGTTTCCCATCACCACAATCCGGGACGATGTCCGGTAAGCGTTGACACGAGAAAAGTGACTAGAACCAACTGACCAGGCTCAAAGAATCCATAAACTCGTTCTTGATAAACTAGGTGTGCGCTCTGTCGCGGTAGCTATCGGTGGAAGCATGGGCGGAATGGCGGTACTCGAATGGCCACTCTGTACTCCTCCGGGCTACGTTCGCAACATCGTTCCTATCGCAACCTCTGCTCGACACAGTGCATGGTGCATCTCTTGGGGCGAAGCCCAGCGCCAAAGCATCTACTCTGACTCACTATATGCAGGCGGATACTACGACAGGAACGGCGAAAAGCCTACGAGCGGACTCGCGGCAGCACGCATGGCTGCATTGTTAACCTATCGCTCTCGAGACTCGTTTGAAGGCCGATTCGGACGAAAACCTCAGCTCGGCCGAATCAACTCTGGCCAAGAGTTGACTCCCCCAAAGTCGCCCGCGGACAAAGCACTGGCCCTGCATAATGATGGGAACAAGTTCGCGGCTTTGCTGCGTGCGCGATCAACTGCGAGTGTATTGGGTGCTGTGGACGAATCGCTCGCTGCCAACGAGCCCCCGAAAATCTTCACTGCCCAGTCGTATCTGCGCTATCAAGGCGACAAGTTCAACGCTCGGTTCGACGCGAATTGCTATATCCATATCACCCGGAAAATGGACACGCATGACGTAGGGCGCGGACGCGGGAAGGACACCGATCCGGAGGATGTTGCTCTTGCAGAGGCGTTACGCCAGCTCCCCCGCGGGGCACTGGTGATTGGGATCGAGAGCGACGGCTTGTTTATGCCGAACGAACAGCGAGAAATCGCGTCGCATATCCCCGAGGCCCGACTTGCGCTCATACCAAGCATCGACGGCCATGATGGCTTCTTGCTCGAGTTTGAGGCAATTAACCGGCATATACTGGAACATTTGAAGGAGCGACTGCCGGCTATTTATGCAGGAACTGTTACGCCGCCCGTTGAAGGAGCGGATGCATTCGGTGCCAAGAAAACGAGTACATTTGGGGAGGTGGAGGTTGATGTGGATGTTACAAGATGGTGATGTATGGAACCGAAGCTGGACTACCTTGGGATACATGGAATATTTATGTAAATAAGGCAAAGAGGGTAAAACAAGTGAGGGGACTTTGAACTTGTGCAAGTTTGGGATGGAAAAGAAAGAATTAATCTAAAGAGAACGGGCCAGCATCCATGATATACGTAGGGAGCGCATCAATGTCTTCCTTCAGCCTGGCCAAAAGCTTCTGGCTGCGAGTGTGCATATAGCTATCCACACAATCCTCGCAGATTTGCCTCGAGGTCCGGACGCACTTGGCCAGGAAAGTAGGAGAGAAGATGGTGGTGCTAACCGGTCGACGTCTCAACTCGATGCATCCATGTTCGACGAAGACTTGCCACCAAGTCGCGTTTGTACCACAGCCTCGACAAAAGGGTGGATCGTTCTCGTACATAGGTTGCTCGTTATCGATGAGCTGGAGGATGTCGATGGCTTCTGCCGCGCGCCGACGATGCAATTGAATGAGACGATGGTAGTAGCTCTGCGATGTGATAGTTAGATTTCAACAAAGGTCCTCCGTCCACATAGACTCACCAAACTGACACGACCCAAGTCGTTGTACCTATCCGACGTCATGATATCAACCTCTAGGGTGTCCTTGGATATCAACACGGCTTGGTCCGCAAGGCCAAATTCGCAAGCAATCGCAAAGGCTCGGAGAGGTTCTTTCTTTGCATAATCGATGAGTACCGCCGTCCCAAGTGCATGTTTAGCTGCTTCGATCTCGTACTTGCGAGCTGCCTTGAGCAAGGTTCGCAAGTGCTCAACGTCGCGAACGATAGGCTTGTTGCGACCGGCGTAGATAAAGCAGAGCATTGCCTCCAGAGTATCCGCGTGGTCTTCCCAGGAAATCACGTCTATGCCATTTGGGGTAGGGCCAAGCTCCAAGAGTTTACGCCTAAGGTAAGGCGATTTCTCAGTGACAACCTTGCGTTCGACATAAAAGTCGGTGTGAGGGCGAGATTTAGTCGACCGTAGAACAAGATCGCACTCTGGGGATGGCTGAAAGTCCGGAGCAACGTCGACGTGATCGAACAGCGAAGGTGGCAAGTCAAGTCCGAGGCGAGAACGGGCCGGCGAGTAGAGCGTGTTTGGGATGGAGAAACGCTGGTCCTTGTTTGGGGGAAGTGAGGTAGGGGTGGGAGGGATAGACTCGTCGTCTGAGTAAACAGAGACAGGCATATTGGAGTAGAGATGGCTAGTGAGTGGTGAGTACCAAGAGGCTTCTCCCCCCTGTACTTATAGCCATCCTGGCGGAGCTGACGGCCCATGCGACGCCGATGCGGCATGTACCGGTTTGAGGCTTGTGACAATTCTGGCCAGGCCCAAGCACAACCCATCTAGGAGATTGGCTTGTTTGGGCTATAAAGCGCCACAAACAACTTGCAAACAACAACGTCAATGTATTTTCCAACCGCAACTGCACAGAGCTATGTCACTCGCAACCCTCTCAACGACACTCCGACCAAAGTAATAGACATATCTGCGAATGAGAATAAAACTCTCTTCTGCGTTTTGACCGGGGACACAATTGCTGTCTGGAGAGTCCGCGTGTGTTATTTGTTTATACGTTTTCACGGTGCCAGGCACTGACACTACACAGCCAGCGGTTCTACTGGCACACATAGCTAGGTCCCAGACCTCGCTGGATGCGCACGGGCTCAATAAAACGGTATTATGGTCTCCTGACGCTCAGAGGCTCGTGGTGTTGGTGCGTGTATGATGTTGCATTTCGAACACTTATTTACACTACTGTCACCCAGACCAACACCTCTCATCTAGTACTCGTCAATGTGGATAGCTTACCACCAAATGAATCACCCTACGCTTCCCCGTCGCTCACCTCAAACATTCAACTTGGGCCTGGAGAGGGTTACCCACTAACCGCCGTGTCATTACGCTTTGAAGGTGTCGTCCAGATTGATGGAGATGCGCTATGGCAAGTGGATCGGCCGCTTGTCCCAATTCTCGACCACTTACCTGAGTGGGATCCAGCATATCTCCTCGAGAACGCCACATTCTATTCTCAACACAACACCCAGCTGCTGTACAAACCATTCCCTGGCCTCACATAGAAGCATCTGCTCCGCAGGCAGATTCTGACCGGACATGGCTTGGGCACGACACGACGCTAGTTGGACATAAAGAACTACCCTGGCTCATAAGGACAGACGGTAAAGACTGTGTCCTAACATCCGGGATGCAGCATTTATTAATATGCTTCTCCAGTGCATGTTACGAGTATTGCCACGTCACGTCTAGGGGGCGTGGAAATCTGGATAACATCTGATGGACGGGCATATCTTGTGCATATGGATGCGCCGTTTGTTGCTTCCCCGAGAAACACGTCGAGCGTAGATTTATCGGCGCAAGAGGCGGCGTCAGAGGATGCAGCTGTGCGGGAGGTATGTCAAGCAGCTCACTTGGTCTACAGAGCTTTACGTTGCCCTCCTAGCAGAGTGCTTCTATCGACAGTATGGCGGGCCTGCCGAACAACTCCGACGCTGGGCAATCTGTATTGAATAAGTTGCGGTGGATAGGTACTTGCATACACGGTTATGATTCGCAAGAGCCAAGCCTGCCAGAATCTGATAGAGCATGTT
The DNA here is from genome assembly GCA_019677335.1 of Ceratobasidium sp. UAMH 11750. Lineage (NCBI taxonomy): Eukaryota > Fungi > Basidiomycota > Agaricomycetes > Cantharellales > Ceratobasidiaceae > Ceratobasidium > Ceratobasidium sp. UAMH 11750. The sequence goes on along the minus strand of WSLM01000120.1, from coordinate 14,554 downwards.
ATGCGGCTATTAATCTACAATTCTCAGTCGTGGCCATTGGGACTACCAGGTGAGTTCAGAACCTTCCCTCTGCCAGTAAACTGATCTTGCGTAGTGGAGGGTTAATAATCACCTCTTTCCCTCTTCCCGGTGTCACACCAAAACATGTGCAACCTCAACTTCGTGTCCCTTCCTTGGCCCAGACAGGGCCTGTAACCCGTGCAGAATGGACGTCCGATGGGTACGCTCTATCTATTTTATTCGTAAAGTCGAACTTACCATTCAGTCAGGTACGCATGTGCCGTAGGCTGGGAGCGAGGCTGGAGCGCGTGGAGTGTTGGCGGTAGATGTCTTTGTTGGGCGATTGGCATGGAGAGCGTCGGAGCGGGTATTGCTATGGATGGTAGTGGGTATGTCTACATAAGATCCTGTCTTCCTAGGGTACTGAACCTTTAATAGACAGCAGGATGCGTTTATGTTTGGAGTACGAGCACTGGTGCGTGAACTCATCGAGAGGGCGGTACCGTATTGAGGGTTGAATAGTTTTGGAATCCGGGGAATACGGAATTATGGGTGTTAGCTCTTCGAAATAGGGGAGATCAAGACGAATATCAAGTTGAACCAGCGTCATTGTTTTCGATCCCTTTTGTTAAGAGCGCTATAACAGGACAACATTCGCCAGTAAGCCCGTCTCGATTGCCAGATATTGCAGTTTGAACTTATACGCCGTATAGGATAATACCCGTTACGCGTTCCTCCAAATGGACGACCGCGTCCTTGTGTATCGTGGAGCAGACCAACCAGACATGAGCGTGATCAATCCCGAATCTGATGTCTGGCAGCATATTAGTGTGAGCTTTTGCTACCGTTGCGGTACCCAGCTGCTAAACAAACGAGTCAGATTCCTGCCGCATATCTAGCCTATAACTGGCCTGTTAGGAGTGCATCTATAGCACCTGATGGTCGCCTGATAGCTGTAGCGGGTCGCCGGGGCCTGGTTCATTACAGCGCTGCGTCAGGCCGTTGGAAACGGTTTACAGACCTGAAACAAGAGCAAGCATTTGCCGTGAAGGGCGGGATGGTATGGTTCCACCATGTCTTGGTAGCTGCATGCGCAGTAGGCAAGTCATACCAGGTACGCGTTGTTTTGTGCCAGCTATAGCAGCATAACTAATCCCCTGGGTTCCATACAGGTGCGGTTATTTTCGCGCGACCTGGAATTGACAGCACAAAATATTTTGCACCGCGAAGTCTTTGTTGCGCCAGTGGTACTACTTTCACTCGTGGACAGCAACTCGTTACTCGTGTACACCGCCGATAACACATTGTTCCACTTTCTCATACTTCCTACACGCGACTCGATATCCCTCCATTTATGCGGGAGTATCAGCTTCGATGGAGTAGTTGCTGTTCCCGGAGTAGTTCGGGGCATGAGCTGGATGGTTCCAAAAGAACATAGAGGTAAGTCTAGATAGCATTTATGGTCATACTCGCTCTAATCGTCCCCTGAAGAGATGGGTGATCCTGCCAACGATCTGACGGTCGCAACCGTACTGCTTTTGGTCGGCGGACGTTTGGTTCTTTTAAGACCACAAAAGGTTTGACTTCGCCTCCTTGAATATAATAACAGTGATTCTAATGAAAGTGACACTAGACGGCGTCGGATGAGGTTCGATATGATATGCAAATCCTCGCAAACCGAATCGAGTTTTGCTGGATCCACCTTGAGGGTATCGGGACTCTTGAAAACTCGCTGTGGGGGTACGACGGCCGTGGGATCCGGCTGTGGCTGGATGCACTTACCCTGGAGAATCCTGCCGAGACATCGTCTGTGGATACACTCCAAGTAGCCGAGAGTGTGCAGGAGAGTGTCAATATTCCACTTTCGTTTTACCCTCTGTGTAAGTCTTGGCGTCGGTTGGGCTGACAATCAGACTCATTTTTGGGACTGTAGCTGTACTCATGGATAAGGGGATCATTATTGGTGTCGAGCACGAAATTGCCACGAGAGGGTCTTTGCCGTTCGTAATGTTCAGGCTAGTTCCAACGGTACGTTATTTGTTTGGTTTGCGCCAGGTTCTCCTTCTAATTGCGCGACAGACTCACCTCTTCTTGCATCACGTTCTCGAGTATCACCTCGCTCGCGGACACATCAAGGAGGCCGTTCAGTTCGCCACACACTACAAACATCTTGTGTTTTTTGCTCATGCACAGGAAGTATTACTGCACAATGTCCTTGAATCGGAATGCGACCGCTTGGATGCGGATGCTTCTTCCAATTCCGACATTGCTCCTGTGTTGCCTTCAGTCGTTGAATTTTTGGATCATTTTGATACGTCGCTTGAGGTGGTTGTTGGATGCGCTAGGAAAACCGAGATGGCGCGATGGAATTATTTATTCAATGCGGTTGGGAATCCAAGAGACCTATTTGAGGTGGGTATATGCGTTCCCTTTGAAAAACTTTTGGCTAACCCATGCTGTTCAGATTTGTTTAAAGGCGGATCTACTAAAGGTTGCTGCTTCCTATTTGCTAGTTCTCCATACCTTGGATGAGCTCGATGAGAGCCACGAAGACGTCATTCGCCTTCTACAGAAAGCCGTTGATGCGAAGGAATGGACGCTGTGTAGAGATATCTTGAGATTCTTGCAGTCTGCGGATGAGAACGGGTCCGCTCTTCATAAGGCAATTTCTACAACTAACCTGCTTTCATCTGGTCAGCTGTCCAGTTCATAATGCTATGTATAATATGGAGTGTACATGAAGGATGGGTATGGAGTATCGGGGGTGATCCGTAAAAGCGTGAACTATCGTGAAAGCGTACAAAAACATACTCTATCTAGCCTCCGGCTGTCAGACACACTGCCCGCAAAGAGAATATGCTCCCAGAATCTCCTTCAAATGGCAAGTTGACTGTGAACAATACGTCGCTGCGATCTTCGTTCAAGTAAACTGGCAAGTTAAGGTGCAGCTTTTGGGAGTCGTCAGCCTGGTCCACTTGAACCCAGCGCAGGTGGGTAGACTCGAGCTTCATCGTCTCTCCCGAATTGATCGCAAGCCGACCGTTTGCCCAAGAGGCACCTTCCATCAGCAAACCTATAGCGGTAGGTTAGATAGATGTACGGGTATTTTGGAAACACAACTAACCTTGAACTGCGAACGCGCCCTTACTAGCCTCTTGATCAACATCAAGCTTCAGCGCCAACGTCTCAAGCGACCAGGAGTTGTGATGTGCTACCGCCTGACGGGTTGCTGTAACATAAGCTTCCGGGAAGAATAGGCCACCAAGCCAGACGCTAATATGGTCGTAGGATTGAGTCTTCGCAATGTCTTCCAACTGTGTCAACCTCTGCGCTAGGTTCGTGATCCACTGCGAGACGGCAATACCACGCTTGACCTTGTAGCGGCGCCAATGATCAGGCACGGTAGCTGAGTTTAGGGTAAGTCAAGTTGTTACTGAGTGCGTGGGGGCACACATACCTTTCGTCAAGTGGTTCAACAGACTTCGGAGGTGGTTGGTCTGTTTTAATGAACCTTCGCAGACCTTGATAACATCCGACAAGTCTTTCCGAACCTGCCCAAGCAGCTTGCGGCCGACAGCTACTTCGCGCGCAAAGAAACGATACAGTGGATCTTCTGCTCCTCCAGCGGCTAGGTTAGACAAGTTCTGGTAAAAAAGCAGATTAGGTTTGACCTTGGCCGGGGTCAGGCAGTTACGAACCTCGGGTAGTCCTTTCAGCCACTCTTGGCAGTGTTGGTGGAGTGTGCGCATCCAAGCAGGTTGTTGGCTCGCGTTCTTCGTCGAGGAGCGATTTCCAGAGCTGGCTTCTTCGTCGTCATCAGCAAGTGTTCGCATTTTGCGGAGTTTTCCCAGCAAGAGATTCCCTACAAGCAGATGGTCAGCATGTATTCACAGGGGTGGGGGAGGGAGGTGGTCAATTACCCTGGGTAATAGCGATCACGGTTTCAGCAGTCGGCGGCAGGCTCAGCCACGAGGTTGGTTCTCGCTCGGGGAGTTTATCTATCCAGGATGCAAAGTGCTCGAGCTTGGTTCCTTCAGGAATAATCAAAACCTTGTCCGCGCCAGTCCGAGGCACAAGGTCAAAGTCGACGCTGTATGCCTGAGGAGTGAAGAGACCATCGACGAATGAGTCTAGGACGCGCTGGTCAAAGTCGCTGTCGACCCGGCCGCCATACACAGATTGCTTTACCAAGGTTCGCACCGCGTCCCAAGGAATTGCGGCGGGGTCAATGTTCGCTTTGCCTCGAGCAGTGGAGCCAAGCCAGGTGTCGATAGTTAGGAATGCGGAGGCAAGATCGGAGTCGTTGAAATCGTATGTCTTGCTCCATCCCAAGGGTACATAGCGGAGACGCTCCTGAACGACGGCGTGGAACCACGCAAGTAAGAAGTATAGCCGCGCCTTTTCTGCGGGACCCTGTGATAGTCGGGTTGGCGAAATATTCTTGAAAGAATCGAGAAGGTTGGCTTTGATGCCTGGAGGCGGTTCGTTCATAAAGATCCTAGATTGGCGGAGAATGTTGACAGGAATAGCAGGGTTGGCCTCCATGGTCAAGAATAGACGGAAATTGCGATGAGGGCTGAGGTTTTGAAGTCGCTTTTCGAGGGCGCTCAACCACGAGGGAGCGAGGTGCACATTCTTTAGCAAGACCCAGGTGCCTTGGCGGGCTGCCGATGCGATAGCTTCGTCTGCTTGAGAGAAGCCTTCTTGAGACCCCATCGCTACTGACTTGTGGCGAGCACCAGTGACTTGTATCAAGTTCTCGACCCGATAGCTGGCATCATAGCCTGCAACAGATACTAATGCCAAAGGTGTGGAGGGTTGAACTTCGTCGTTGGTAACCGCGCTCAGATCGTATGCTGCCTGAGCAACGAGGTCTGTGCCGAAGACAAGAGCAGTGAACATAGCCGTTACTTGTAGCAACCGGTCGGGGCGGAAGCACTTGATGAGGAGCATGTGACGGACGGCCTTTACTACGGCTGAATGAAAGGAGATGAGTTTATTAGGCACGACGAAAGAGCAAACTGGAGACATACGAGAGACTGTGTCCGGCCAAGGCCAAGGAATTGCCTGTTCTGGAGCATTTGCGTTTAGGAAAGCCTCCCATTCCTCTCGGTTCTCGGCAATATGGTTCTCTACACCCCGGAAAATTTCTTGTTTCGAAAAAGCCGCGAGCCGTTCCTGTTGGTCTTCCGAAAGCAGGCCATCGCCAATCGAGGCGGTTTTAGAGCTGGATACATCAGCACTTTCGAGGAGTAGCTCGAGGTCGTTGGAGATAGCCTGGTCGTCTTCACCTCGGAGTTTGATCTGGGCAAGAAGGACGGCAAGCACGACGTGGTCCCTGTGCAAAAGTGCGCGGGAGGTTCTCTTGTAAACTATCAAGAAGAGATCCTCCGTCAATATTTCAAGCCGGCGTTGGTGATCGGTAATTTTGGCCAAATTGGGATTGTTGTGAAGAACGTGATCAAAAATATCGAGGAAGAACCGCAGTGAGAACTGGTAGAAATAATTGACTAGGTTGAGTTGCTCGAGGACAAAGAAGACGGCGCTGCAAGCCTGGGCCAAAGGAAGGTATTCAGCAGTAACCTGTTCGACTTCGCGCATGACGACGTCTGTTTCCTCGACCTTGCGAGTAATCTCGGCCGCTTCTTTCTTCAGTGTCTCCAGAGTGTCGATAACTTTGTCGTCATCCAGGATGTTTCCAGTAGACTCGTTCAAAGCTTGCAGCAGAAGTTTCTCTAGGGTCCGGAGGCGTAGCCTAAACTCGCCTTGCACCTTCATCAAGTCTTTCCGCTTGCGATCCGTGTCTGGCCTTTCCGTCCTAAGAACTTGGTCCAGAGATTGGCTTTGCAGGCTGCTCCTTGTCATCGTGAAATTGACAAACGTTACCCGACTGCAAATGTCGGGCGAGAACTCGACTGAGGGGTCACGAGTGGACAGGAACATGGTAAAGGCTGGCGAGAAGTCAATGTCCTGACTTCCGAGTCGAATGAGCACTCGTCCGCCGGTGCGTCGTATTTCTTTGTTCAACACGGCATTCAAGATAGGGTCAAGGCGTTCCACGTCCTGGATGAGGATCGGATTACCAAAGCGGAGGGCACTTTCCAGGACTTTGAGGAAAGCCTCGTCGAGGAAGCTGGTGACGGATATCTTCTTGTCCTTGTACTCGTTGAGCAAGAAATTTGTCGCTTGGCCAGTCGGGTCGATGATGAGAGGGTAACGGTTGAATCGTTTGAGCATGATCGCGTTCTCCGTGCATAGGTTGTCGGAAGGCAAGCCCTTGGATTGCCAGCTGAGCCGATCGTCCGCAGTCGAGAGATATTCGGGTAACGCAAGTTCGGCCTTGTACTTGATCCCAGCGTCAGAAAGGTGGGCGCACCACTCTTGCCACATCACTTCGCGATAGTGCTGGTCAAAGAATCCGCCGTACGCGAGGAACGCTGCAGAGAGTAGAACGTCGCCGACAATTGTGCTCATCTCGGTATCGAACGTGCGACTTCCTTCCTCCCAACGTGACTTTTCCGACGACAGACTACCTAACAGTGTCATGCTGCGATCGACCTTCGATTGGACGCGCTCCATCTCGGACTTGATAGCTTGCACTTCACTAATAAGGATTGCGTACTCTCGTTTGTACCGGTCGATGCTGGCTTCGAGTTCGGCGATCATATTGATAATCGTGGTCGCGGACTGCTTCGTGGTCTCCGCTTTTCGCTCGAGTTCCTCTACCTCGTTCCGCAAAGGCTCGACCTTGTCCAAAATCTCGGAGAACCGAACCTGAGCAATAACCCATTTGACGAGTGGGCCGCAAGCCCTCGAAGCGCGGTTGACCGTCTCGAAGTTGAATGCGGGTTGAGACAGGTAATCTCGTTTCATCTGCTCGCGCAACGCTCGAGTCATCTGGCGGGTCGTGTCAAAGTTGACGATGTTGGCAATGAAATCTTCACGGCGGATGATGCCTTGCACGGTTCGCCAGCTGTCGATCTTGTTTCCTAGGATGGTGCACACCGACTCCATTGCCATCTTGACTGGAGCTGGAGGATTGGCCATGGCGCGGACTTCGGTCAACTGTTGCTTCTTGATATTGCTGACAGCTGATTGTGCCTCGACGACCGCGGGCTCCGCATCTGCGAGATCTGCCATGACGACTTGTCTGCGTTCTTCGATCTGTTTATCTTGCTCAACCAGCGCCGCTTGGATCTGGATCGACGACGCCTTCTTCGCCTCGGCTTCCTGCTGATCTGTGACCATTCGTTGCAGCTTCTCGTTGGCCTCAGTATTCTTGGTCTCGAGCTGAGCGCTCTTGATAGCAAGACTTTTGCGGAGGTCCTCGACCTGAGTGACCGTATCTCGTAGCTTGTCGAGTCCAACATGGAGGTGGCGTTGTTGTTCTTCGAGTTCGTCGCGTTTTTCATTGTAGAGGCGGACGTAGTGATGCAGGCTGCCGGACTGTGAGTACAGGAACGAATATAAGGCAATGGGCCAGCTCACAAATCAAGATAGTGCCTTGGCGTAACATGGTTGTATCGCCCCTGCCGTCGACTGAGCCGTTGGTTGACTTCGTGTAGCGAAAGATGAACGTGGACTAGGCCGTTAACCACTGCAGCGCGATGGCTCGGGGGAAGTTCTAGCTGGCGATAGGCAATAGGGAAGTTGAGAGGAGCTGCATAAGATGGTAGGTCGAGATCGAGTGTGTCGGTGAATTCTTGGCCAACTTGGTAAAATGCTTGATCGGGCCAGTCGCCAAACCAGTCGAGAACGCATCGGTTGAAAAGCGCCGGGGAAGTGGCTGCACGAGAAGCGAGGCCGTTCTCAGGGGGATTCATGGTGAAAACGACATGTAAATTTTTGGCGACCTGCTGGGTGAACCAACGATATAGCTCTTCGTGCGAGTCGAGCATAAGGCCATCCCGTTGAGATCCTTCCTTGCACGCGGTCATCAGTGCAGCATGCTCGTCGCCTTCGAAGAGGCCTGGCACTTCAGCATTGGCCAACAATGTGTTCATGCGCTCGAGGAAACCAGAGTCTAGCACGTTGGACTCGTCCATGATAAAGCAGATCTTTTCTCCCTTGCAGCCTGATCGCCGTAGAACTGTACGTAGGTCGTCGTCAAAGTCGTCGCCAGTGTACTTGTTAGAAACTTTGATTTGGAATACGCTTAGCCCGTTCATCCAGGCAACGAATCGTGATAGAGTCGTCTGCGCTCTTTGGTGAGCACATATCGGTCGAATAATTAAGCTTAGACGTACCTTCCCGCTACCGCTGACACCGATCAATAACAAGTGACCCTGGACTTGTCGGAATACACGATCGATCCGTAAGACGTGGTCAAGCACATCGTTGAAGAGCACGAGCTGAACGTCGAGTTCTTCTTCATGGAAGACGCGTAAGCGAGCCTTGGTATACTCCCGTAGCTGCTCTCGATCGACAGGCACATAGAATCGAGATGTCCAGTTGGAGAAAAGGATTGGGCGCGAGAGCGCTTCTTCCTTGTTGAGGGTTGGGAAGTGTTGCAAAGCACATGCGTCAATGTTTTCGTCGGTCCAAGTTCGCTCCTCTTCCGTGACAAGTCTATCCTGGAATAATCGAAGGGCCTCATGCGCCCATACACGAACCAGACCTTCGGCTGAAAGCATCTCCAAAGGCCGAATAGCCTCGTATATACCTCGAACCCAGCGGGTCAGCTCACGAGGGCTGTACACATAGTGTGCCTGAGCGTCGGTGGTAAATCTCTTCTGGGATGCGAGATAAAAGTCGACCATGGCGTCGGTGAGAGGTTCAGCATATTGGCGAAGGTTAGGAAGCACTTTCAGCAAGCCCCGAGAATACGTCCCATAAATCTGTTTGAGCGAAACTTCTCCCGGATAGTCAACCATGACAAGGGGTGCGTGCCGCAAGAAACGATGGCTCAAGGGAACACGACCAGGGTCAGTGGGAGGGTTACAGGCGCCAACGAATTGAATACGCTCGAGTTTGACCCAAGCCATATCAGAAGTACGATAGAACCCTCCGCATTCGACTAGTTGACGCAAGAAAGAGATGACACGTTGGGTTCCATACTTATCGGTCGCGGGCAAGTTGATTTCATCGCAGAACAAGACGAGCCAGCGGCCAATTTGTACGGGCGCGAGAATAACACCGTTGGGAGTCTTCCGGAATTCGCAGTATTGCTCGAACGTTTTCAGAATTAGCTCTGGCGTCGATGCACTAGAAAAGTTCAAGCCTACGACCTCGAGATCCGGGAGTTTGCGAAGAGCGCTGAATAAGGTCATGGTCTTTCCGGAGCCAGGGGGACCGCATAGCATCAGGGGCTTATGCTCCGACAACCATGAGTAGAGTACTTCCTCGTGACGAACTGTGTCCATCGTTGGGACAACAACATCCGAAGCAGTAACAGCATGCGCATCAATCTCGATAGACGGGACACGGCCTTGCCAAGCGACCCATTCGCCTGTTGCGACCTGGACATCGTAGTCGATCAAAGAGCTTCCTGGGAGCAACGGAGGTAGTTCAACACCGGTTTGGCCGCGTAGGAAGTCGCCCATCTGCGCGCGTAGATCGAGCTTGGCGTCACCAGTGAAAGCCCAGATGATGCTAACGAGCAGCCGCTTCGAGACATATTGTTCAACGCGCTCGTGGGGTAGGGGGAAATCTGGATGCTGGCTGTTGTACTCGACCACGTTACGAACAGTCTTGTTGATCAAGGAGAAAAGGGTGTTGAGCGCCCGAGTCGCGGTGAAGTCCATAATATGGTCGACCGACTCTGCAAATTGAAGCGAAAGCTCCACTAACCCTTCAGGCACGAAGAACGGTTCGAGTATCTTGACAATAGTCCTTTGGATGGCAACGGAAGGAGGCGCTGCATCATCGGACGAGACGACTTCGAGGCGACGTGCAGGGGTTTCGACCGTATCATCGTCATCCGCATCGAGGGCGGCGGACGAAAGCGTGTTGAGGTAGTGTCGGCAAACCATTTGTGGATCCACCGTATCTTCGCTGAACCAGATCATGCCGCAACGGCTAACAGTCGCTAGGGTGGCATATTTGAGATGCTCGACTTCAAACATGATGCGAACGTTGGGCGGTAGGTTTAACCGCTCGCCGTTTGGCAGAGTGAGGAGTTTGTTATCATCGAGAACACTTTGACCGGGTTATTATTAGCATTGGTTTGAATGCCCCATCCGGACATGAAACTGACCTGTTCAGGTTTTCAACCCACTCTGGGTCTACGTCGCCATCAAATATAATCCAGTGCCGTTTGGCGCTTTCTCCACGTACGTCGTCAACGATCTTGCGTAGGATGTGCGTGAATAATCCATCGTTCCATTCGCGAGTTGTGGGATCCAGGGTTCCATACAGGGCATCCTTGTGAATTGCCTTGGGGTCGATCACATAGGCTACTCCCTCGGTTCCATCAAAGCGCTCGAGAGCGGACAGCAGGACCTTCCATGCATTCGTTTTTCCACTACCTGATGGTCCAACCATCATCAAACCATGCTGAATCTTCTGGATCTGGTACAACTGGAGGATCTTGGCAATCCATTTCTCGCCAGTGACCAAGTTACGCTCGGTGCATATAGCCCGGATATGTTCGCGAAGTGCATCAAGATCAACTGGCACGTAGTCGATTCCAGGGAACACATCTGCTAGCAAGCTGAAATGACTAGTTAGTGCTCAAGGAGTTCAAAAACATGGATGGAATGCTCACCTCGTCAACAATGGTACATCATCCGCGACCAATTTTGGAACAATGGTTTCTGTAACACTTTGAATCAGAATGAGCTGCTCCGAGTACACGTCGGAAAGCCCAGTAACAGATTCGTTGGGATCCGTCGTCGCTCGAAGGGACTGTAGACGTTCGCGTTTGAGGATACCTGCGCTAGCCAACACAGCCTTCAACGCGCGTAAGCCAAAGTCGTAATGTGGCTGAGGAGAGAGCTGTTCGGCGCAAAGATTGAAAAAGGGGACGATCTTTGACGCCAGCGTTTCGGCGGTGCGGAAACCTTGGGAGAAGAGCATAACTTGAGCGATAAGCTCACGATCGGGACGGGTCATAGCCATGCTAAAGCAGGCTGTTAGCATGTATCCCAGCGAGTAATTCGCCGTTGACTTACGGCCTAAACAATTTGGTCAAATTGGGGGGTAGTTGAGAACGTCCGGCATAGTTAGGGTTGGTCGTAATGAAGATGCCTACCCGAAGATACGTTAGGAAAGGGGTGCGCAATATAATATCATTCCTACCAAGATTCTTATTTACTCTCAGAGTCTTCCCAACAAGCTCGATCTCTGCCTGCGGGTTCTTTGCCAATGCCGCCAAGCCCTGCTGGATTGTCTGGACTTGCTGAGACACGGCACTCAGAATCCTCTCCTCCAAACGGTTAAACTCGTCGAAACATCCCCATGCTCCGACTTGGCAGAGCCCGACAAAGATTCGGCCCATTGCCTGGAAATCGAATGTCTCGTCGCAGCAAAAGACCAGCACAAATCGACCGAGCTGGACGCCAAGGGCCTTGACTGACTCGGTCTTCCCTGTCCCCGCAGGCCCGAAGGGTGCGCCTCCCAGCTGTGTGTCCAGCGCCTGAGTGAGCGTGAGATAGCATCGATCTGTGAGTGGTGTCTGCACAAGACGGTCGGGGACACCGAGATATTCCCAACCGTACGGGAACTCGGCGTTGGCCGCACGAACACTGAGGCATGCGAGTGGGTCAGGCGTGGTACGATCAAGATAGAAACGCATTTGGTAGAGCCAGGGGAACGCCTTATTGTCACGAACATTCTGAGCGATGAGGGCACGGATAACGTCGCGCTGATGGACGAGTTCGGTGATAAGATGCTCGCACTTGCGCCGGGTGATAGCAGAAAGGTCCGTCAAGACGACATCAGCGAGGAGCTCGAGACCTTGGCGAACAGTGGAAAGTGCGCCTTCAAGACTGGCACCGTTGGCGAGCGCAGACTCCACGGATGAAGTCCAAGCCACTTGGATAGCGAGTGATACGAGTTGTGCAGGGTATGATTCAATCCAGGTAATAAATTGAGTGGAGGGGAGGGATTCGCCATTGCCATAGAACGTCTGCAGCTCAGCCACCGAGTCGCAGAGGAGCTTAGCCAGGGATACACGCATCTCGGATTCGAGTTTCGCTAACCAGTCGTTGATTTTTGGGAAGTCCTTCAGGAGAATGGGCGAGGCGAAACGAACTTCTTCGCCTTCACGAGAGGCAATCCCTTGAATCTGGGTAACGTCTTCATCCAAGATCATAGTCGAAATTCCAGCAAACATTTTCTTGAGGTGCTTCATGATACGAACAATATCCTTGCTGTTCCCGATGATTTCGAGTAGATCCTCGTCGCCAACGAAATAGAACCGAGGGAAAGACGCACGCTCGCGCTCGAGGTACTCGCCGAGAGCCTTCTGGATTTTGGTGAGGAGGTCCGCCAAGCGTTCCAAAGACTTCTGGATGCCCTGAATGTTCATAACGTCCAAAATGAACGGGGACTTGTAAACCTTCTTCATGACGGTCAAAAACTCGGAGTTGATATTTTGGAACCGGGCGGACTCGACGGGGAGAAGGTGCTTGATATCTGCGGAGCCAGAGAAAATGCCCTCGAGGTACACCCATTGCCGTTGGACATCAATCCACACGTCGAAGAGCACGTGGATGCGGTTTAATTTCTCCTCCCAAGATGCGGCCTACACGGGCTTAAGTGTAAAGCGCTAGGGGTTTAACCGAAAAACTAACCTCTTCCTCAAATACTTTGTAATAAGGGGATAACTTCATCGCTACGAGCGAGTTCAAGTTTTCGCCGCACTTGGTGAAAATGTCATCCCATCCACTGTTGACGAAGCATGAGCATGACAAAACTTGCGTGGCTAAAGAAACCCTACCGAATAAGCCGACACTTGTTTTGGTAATTGACCAGGTCGAGGGCATAACTTGTCCAGTTCTCCCGAACCTGCTTGACGTATTCTTCCAGCGCCATCTCGCCCTGCGCTTGGATAATTACATCCTTGATGAGACTTTCGTTCTTCTTCAAGTCCATATCGTAGACTTGGCCCAAAGTAAGCCTTTGGGAATGCCGCATATATTAGTCGAGTTGCGGAGCGCAGACAAATGAAAAAACTTCTTACTGAGAAATTGTAACATTGCCCGGTACTTTGAGCACTTTGAATAATTGCTTCCAGTGACGCTCCTTGAGAGCCTCCGACTTCAATTCCGTCACGATCGTATTGGCCTTAAGCCGAGACTTGAGAACGTCTTGGACGTATTCAAAGGCCGCGTATTGGCGCATGCGGTTTGGTAAATCCTTGGTTGAAGCGATGAGACCATCTATATGCTGGCGCAGTTTGCGAGGCTATATTACCAGGGCCCTGTAGGTTTAGTCCCACCAAGTCAAGGGGAAGGAAAAATAGGGCTCATACCTGAACCGTGGTCCAAACCATCTCCCGCAGTTCGCCAATCTGACTCCAAATGCCACTCAACGCTGTCCATACACCCTTCAAATCGCGCATTTCCTCGAAAGCTGGGTCAAGTCGTTGGTGCTTGACAAGCTCAAGGCTCAGTGCTTCTTTGGCGCGACAGACGAGATCATATTCTTCTTGGACGCGCGTCAGTTTGATTTCGAAAGTCGAGATCGTAGAAAGCGCGACGTCAGCGGGGATACGGCCTTGGACCGGACGCGTATTCTCCCACTCGGTGAGCAAGTCGGTAATTTTGTTCTCTACAACTTTATCTTCCGCGATGGTCTTGAGTTGGAGACCGGCTGAATGAGCGCGTCAAAACCCGTTAGCCTAGTATCATTAGGAAAACTCTCACCCATTTGTTCTTGAATCGAGTCGTTTTTGCGCTTCAAGATCTCGTTGTACGCGCTCCATTCTCCACGAAGCTGGTCGCTGTACAGCCAATCTTCAGGAAACTGGTATCTAAAGCGTTCAAGTGTTTTTTCCGAGTTGGCGCAAAGCTCTATCATAGGGCCCCATTGCTTCGTTTTCTTGTTCAGCTCTTGGACAAACGTAATAAATGAGACGGCCGCGGCCGTTGATGAGGAGGATGGAGCTACTGTGGGCTATGAGCGCGTCAGCCGATGCGCTGAACTGTGAATTTCGCTTAAAAATCTCACCTCCATCTTGTCTCGACGAATAGTGGTATTTACGTCGCTGCCGTCGTGATATCGTGGTGTATAAGAGGGCGCGTCGCCCTCGACCAATATTAGGTAGCCGCTGACACGTGATCAGGGGTCACCACACCGCAAGCTCGAGTCCGCGACCATTCAACCACACACTCTAGTATTCGTACCCTCTTCTCCAGACCTCCCAATTGAATCAAAATACATGAGCGGGCGACAACAGCGCGTGATGGTTCAGCCCATCGTGAGTCCACGTGTACAAACTTTATATTTTCGGTGCTGAAACCTCTTTCTTCAGAATGTTATCTTCAGGAATTTGCAGCAGGTTAGTCCCATTTTCAAAATCTTTGTTCGCAGTCTAAAACTCTGCCCCTTAGAAAACGAAAGTCATTATCTGGCTTTATGACAACGTCGAAATGAGGATACATGGGCGCAT
>WSLM01000119.1:4147-30236 GCA_019677335.1 Ceratobasidium sp. UAMH 11750 | reverse complement strand
CCCAAAGGCATAAGTTGAGCGCAGTACGCACCGAGCGCACGCTTGCACTGGCCTACTTTGACTGCCTCTAAGCTACTATATATTGTGGCAGAGCCAAGGGGGGTGCTTGGGATGATATCCCGCATTTTTAGGTGTTTTGAATGTGTGCTCCCATAGTTAAATAGCACTATGTAGGAGCATTTCAACGCACCTTGAATCATGGGAAACGGCGCAGCCGTTGAGGAGATATAGTAAAAACAAAATACCATTGGTACTATCTTGCAGCAGGAGTCTAGCATGCTTCCCCATGAGTTTTGGCCTCATCGATATTGGAAACAGGACGTGAAGAGCGTCCGATCATTCGAAATTTTTATGATTCATGCATAGACTATGTTTGCGCTTGAAGACTTCATGTCTAGATTTCAACCGACGGTCGCTGTGCGTCGCTGGTCGACGATTCAGATACCAGTTCGGGTAGAGCCTTTCGTTCTCTGTTCCCCATGCACACTAATCTGATGCACAACATTCATACTCACATCGACCTTCAAGTCCCCTGACGGACATTTGCTGACTTTTTAATTGTATGGGATTTTGATCCTGTGGTTGCATCGACGGGCGTCAGGCAATGTTCGTCGAACATTTTTGCGACAGTTCAACTCGGCGTGTCCTCTCGCAATCATCCCATTTGATCGTGTGGCTGCATCGACGGGCGTCAGGTAATCTTCGTCGACGATTGTTGCGTTGAATGAACACGGCGTGTCCTCTCCCGGTGATATGTTACCCTGGTGTTCGCCGTGTGCGACCTTGATTAGTGTAATGCGCTATCTACGGCGTTGGGTCCGGCCGCATTATTTATCTCCGACATCTCTCAAATATATCTAGTCTTGTATCCCGGTTCGCTGCCTTCAACTGTCTGCGCTCGTATGCCTTCCGGCCATCCGGCACACTGGCGGAAATCAACCACGGGTCAAACGTTGCGCCCATCGGTGGTTCCTGAATCACCTGACTTGCCGAAATGTCCATTCACTCGGCAGGACCCTGGGCGATACCCGTGACCTGGCGTCTGCGCATCTTGCCGTGACCCCGAATGCGGCGGATATTGTCCATGCTTCATTTCTTATTTACGTGTTCGGATGTAATGTCCCGGTCGCGTGTAGATCTGTGTATATCGTAATATCGGTATATTTGTATGTCGTTTTCACTCCCTTTGTTGTATAGCTCCCCTTTAGCTCGCTCGGAACCACCTCGAAAGGTGGCTCCCTGGTGTATGCACACCTGATCTGTTTTTCTACGACGGGTGTTTTGTTTCGCCCATCGACGGAGCGCATTTGTCGCGCATGTCGCGATCGCACGTTCGGCTGTTCCTCGACACTTTCTGAAGTCGGAAATGAGCTATCGCCTCGAACTCAGGGTCTCTGACGCTCGGTTCCTGGTTCGTAACTTAGTGTCAAACGGCGGCGTTCACCGGATTCATAATAAGAAGTCCCATTCAAATAATTGTTGCTTCTTCGCTAGATCCCATAGAACATGCCAAACGCATCCTAGAAGCCAGATCACGACAAACTAAAATACACGGAAATTAACTAGGGAATCACGGCGATCGGGCTGTGCGAGAATCCCCTCAATTATCCGTTTCATCGGACCCCACAGCATTGCCTGATGCGGTAATTCAGAAGCCACGCTGCGACGTTTGTTTGAGATACGCACCGTTGGCTGGACCCGGATCTTCGGCCCCGTTAGGTCTTGGATGAATTACCAGGAAGATGCGTACTCGAGGCAACGAGTGCGGTTCGGCGTTGTTTGCATCGGGATCGACAACAACCCGCAACGAAAGCGCTCGACCTGGCCAAGCCTGAATTCGAACAGTGAGCACAGTCACATCGGAATATCCCCGTCACTCACCCTGATCGAAGGATCCTGACGTTGTGCGGCGGTACGGAGTGGGAACATCTCGGCACGTGGGATGATCGAGGAACGGAATGAGAGGTCTTCGAGTGATCGGCGCGATTATATGGTAGCGCCCAGGGTTCAACCCTGAGCTCTCAATATATACCGTCTCGATGTTGTCTCTCTTCATTCTTCTTTCGTTTTCCCTCCCCGTCTCGATGTCTATTCCCTTCCGCGCCACTCACCGCGTCGTCCGAATCCCAGGTCTCGGCCTCGTCGAGCTTTCCGTTCAGATCGAAATCACGCCCCAAGAGCCGAGCTCCCCCGCGGCGGACACTGACAACGCACCGTCTCCCCCGGCTGGGAGTCCGACGACGACAACCCGCAGCTCATCGCCCATACCTCCCGACGCTCCTTCCGAACGTACTCCTCCGCCAATTGCCCGTATACCCAGTCCTTTTCAGGACGCCCCGCCTAGTGTGGCCGACGGTACGTGTCCTGCCGTCCCGATTCTCTAACCGGCTCATCCTTATGCACCCTCATTTGTTCAGATCACTCGCCTGGGGCTTCAGCCGACAACCCGCTCGTTCTGATGACATCATCGCAACCCCTCTTGCTGCGGCCCGGCCCCGATTCCGATGATACTGCCGACAATGCATCGGATTCGTCCCTCACGAGTTTAGACGAGCCCACCGTCGTATCGTCCGTCTCTGTGGCCCCACCTGCGCCGCCGATCAGCCCAGCCGTGAGGTACCCGCACCCGTCCCCGCGCCCGACCGCGCGCAAGCCCAGTATCCCGAGTGACATCGATCCCGTTTCGCAGCCAGGGACATCTCGCAAACGTCGTACCAGTGAGTAACTCTAGCGCTTGTTGTCTTCTTGAGCTTACGTTCCTGTAGTGGAACACACGTCTCCCGACGGGCCTGGCGCTGTTCGCCGCAAGTCCCCGATCCACCTTCAACACGAAGATGGCGAGCGGCCAAGCAGGAGATCGAAGGTCCTTCGTAAGTGTTTACGCTCAATGTCGCGCGTGTTTCTAACCCGTTTTGCTGCCACGCAGGTCGTTCGGCCAACCGATCTTCCTCCTCGCCATCGCTGTGATCGGTGATTGGTTTTTCGCGGGGACCCACCGCGGCAGGAGTCTTTTTTCATTCGCGTGGCTAATGTTTCTATGTTTGCCCGACCTCTCTCCGATCTTTAACCGTATACTTTCGTTTGACGTTCAGATATGTGTCCCCGTATTCCGATTTGTACCTAGCATACCGTTCACGGCGCAACGTTCGCTTCCGCACACTGTGATTGTGCTCCACCCCCTTTCCCTCTACATTCTGTACGTATCCCCGTGACAAATAATGACATCGTTGCGTGTCTTTCGCGATTCAACGGTATCAATCGGTTCGGACGCCTGCAACGAGTACCCTCCACGATCAAACCACCTCGGGATCCAATTACCCATGCGCTCTCCAGGCACTCGAAACTCGAGTTTGCTGACGGTCACCAAGCAAAGATTCGAACACATCTGCCATCCGTTTGTGCGTCTTGGCAAACGCGTCGGGTCTCATTCGCGACAGTCCCTCCCGACAAATCTTACCAGTCGTCGATCTTATTTGGGGTTGATCTTATATTTAGCCGCGGTCGCCTCAACCTGACTTCCATTTAGGTCATAATTCCTGCTTATGTCCGTCTCGATCGAAATTCTTGTGCTTCTTAATTAGGCACAGCACGTGATCGCCCCCGATCACGTGAACCGATATCCCAGCAACACGACTTTCACCACAAGCTAAGTAAGGAATGCTACCTTGTTCGACGCTCCTTACGCTGACGGTCATTAACAGCCTTCTTGTTCGTGTCCGCATCTTCGATGGCGAACAGGAATGTTGGGGGCGAGAAGCGCCCCAAGCGCACACATACGGCTGAGCACGCTCCGAAAAAGGCAAGCACAGTTTTGTTAATCTTAACCGTTTGATCTTGACGATTCCTCGCAGGGTATTCAACATCGTCCCTCGTCCGATATCTCTGGCGACGAAAACCACGGCGCTACATCCTGCGCCACGACATCGAACCCCAGGCGTCATGCTGCGGTACGCTCCCGCCCTTGAGTGTTTTCCGCGCTAACTTTCCCGCAGGGCGATTCTACCGGCGCTCGTATATCTACGACGGGTAACCCAGCTCGCGCTGCGGCCATTGCTGGGAGGCAGGTGAGTTGTTACACTCAAGCTTGATACATCGACATTGAAACGACTGCGTTCAGCCAACAAACAACGTCCAACGCGACGATGAAGTCCCGTCTCCGTCTGAGGACGACGAGAATGAATCCCCGCCCCGCCCAAACATCGGTCCTCGTCGATCACCTCGCAAACCTAACAGCAATGTCGACCCTCACCTCTCCGCACGTTCCAAACGGACCACGACCACGAAACGCAAATCACCCGACACCACAGGCGAGTCTCGAGCGCGCTCTGGCACTAGTAAACGCTTGCGCACAATTCCCGACGACCCGGAAGCGGACAAAGACGACTCGAGGGACCACCCTGGAGGCATTGCTGCACACCCGCATAGGATGGCCGACAATAGCGATGGGGCAGCCACGAGTCGCGATGCGAATGGCGGTTACGAGCGCAGCGAGCACAACGGCCGTGGGGATCAGGCGGTGTCGGACGATGAGGAACATGATGGAGACAATGGCCCCGGGCCGGCTACCCAACGACGACAGGTAAGTATCTTATATCGATTGATTTCATTACTTGACATCTCCCTCTTGCTCCCAGGCTCTGAATCAGATGCTCGCCGAATGGGAGGGCAGCGTGCGCCTCCTACGCGACAAAGACATGAAATTGAACGCGGACGCTGCAGCCGCCGCGGAGGTTCTTGCCAATGCGGAAATTGGGTCCGCTTTCGTTCGATTCACGGGCCCAGGCGACATCTTCGGCGTCGTCTCCCTCGAGATGGACCCGAACTCTCGCGGAAACCCACGTGCCTTGAACGAAGGTCATCGGGACCTCCTGTACGAAATCCTACGGCGCCCCAACGCCAAGCGGGACTGGGAGTCCCCCCTTTTTCTCTCCGTTCCCGCCGATCTCATTGCGGACGACCTCCGAGTGAAAATGAAGGGCGCCACCGCAACAGATCCTATGTCTACACCGCCGTTACTCAAACTCATTCGACCGCACGAAGACGAGGAGATACGCCTGGAGAACGAGATCTGGTTACGGCGCGAGGGCGAGCGTTGGCTGTCGAACGAAGAATTAGCCGACCGTGACAGCCGCTTAGAAGATCTTCGCTTGAGTCGCGAACGTTGTATGCTGCTAAACGGCAATCATCGTATCCGCGCGATGCTGCGCGTCGGGGAGGACATCGTAAAAATCCGGAACGAAATCAAGGAGCACATAACGAACGGGGATCTCTCGCAAGAAGAGATCAACGAGATGTCGGACAAAATGTGGGAAAGGATCGAAGAGCATACCTGGAGGTGTGTCGTATATGATCGTAAGTTCATTATTTTATGCTACATGATCACCGCTCACAATATTCCGTAAAGAGGCCAAGTTGACCAATACGGCGAAAACCATGCTCGTCAGGAACCAGCACGAGAAGCCCGCCATGGGTATGGGTCTGGGCGAGAAAGCCTGGTGGCTCGCGGAGAAGTTCGAGACGGAAATTCAAGCGGAATTAGTTGCGGGAGCCGAGGACGACGATATGGATCGAGCGGCTGCGGCGAATATCGTTCAAGAACGCTGGAGGAGGGAAATAGGATCGAAGATGTTGATGACGGGCAACGAGGAAGAGGCGGAGGAGGTCAAAATGGCGCAAAAGTCGAAGAAACTGGGTGACATGGCCGGCAACGACGCTTCATCCCGGCTGTTCTTTAACCGTCTCGGCATGGACATGGTACTGGATATTCGGCCCGCGTTATGGGTTTTCGAGTCCCTCGATCGCGCCTGGGCTATCGAGATGCTGAGGCCGTCTGGCGCTCCCATCCTCGCGCGCTTTTGGTTGAATGCGAGGACGCTCATCAACATAAGAGCGTACTTCATCTCTTCTCGTCTTTCTCGTTTCGGCTCATCATCGCGGCATTATTCAACAGATCATGAACGTGAAGGATGGCGAGGGTCTCACAGACGCTGAGAACTGGCTGGCCGGTAATGAGAAAATGACCGCCGAGGGGCACGCCGACGCCAGCAAGCATTATATGGCCCTGCACGTCAAGACCGAGCGAGTTCCACAACTGCTGAGCTACTACAGGGACAAGCAGGCGAATAAGTTTGGCGACATTTTTTCCAAAGAGTTCAACAAACTCCACGACGAGACGTTCCCGTTCCTGGATCCTGGAAACGAGGACCATATCATTTCCCTGCGCAGAGTTTTCGACTCATGGGGCAAGTACATGTCCGACGTCGGGTCGGACGATCATCGCCGTATCGGGGCATCGGCGCGACTCTACAGCCGCCTGACCCTTCATCGTCCAGGGTTCACCGGACCCTCGTTCTTTCCGACAGCGGTCTTGCCGTGCAAAGCGATCTTTCAGCAATATGTCGACAAGTGGACGAGTAGCTGGGCTGTTCCAGGCAACGGTGATTGCTTATTCGTGGTGAGCTTTGCTTTCTGAACCGTTACAAAACCGTTTTTAACCAATTCATCACGACTAGCTCGAGGAACTCCTTGACAGGAATTCAATCGTATGGACTATCGGAGCCCAGGGAAACAGCAAGAGCGTCAATTGGTCTAACTGGTACCATCGGCTGCGGGGTTTGCACCAGATCGTCGCGCGCCTCATCGAATGTAAAACATTGGGTCCTGTCGAGGCGCGCTTGAGCGAGGTAAACACCCGTACTCGAGCTTTTGAACCGCATGTTAACTTATACACTAGGCGCTGATCATTTTGGAGGACCCGCGACTCCCAATGTCGCTGCACGCGGTCGAAGACTCTTTTAAAGAGGGCAAGACCTTCAGGGATTTCATGCGCAAGTTCTCGGCCATGAAGAGCGGTTCGTTTCACTATCATGGAGCACAGGCCCTCGTCGAGACCTACGAAGACCAGGTCGGGGCTTTCGAGGACTTTTCGGCTCGGGTTGGCAAGGCTCGTAGCGCGATCAAGGCTATTACGTGGACCGAGGATGCCGGGAAGAGCAAAGGCAAGGGCAAAGGCAAGAAAAAGGCGGTCTCAACCCTGGACGACGTGCTAGGGCAACACCAAGTCCTATCAATTGTCCATCACTCGTTTTGGCCACAGGCCCACCCGGACTGGTTCACAGGCTGGCGCGACTCAGAGGCCAAACGGATGGCAACGGTGGGCGCCGCAATTGGTTGGGCTTTACTGGACAAGTGGCTAGTCGATACCGCCATCCCGGAACTTTTCTTGAACGAGCCAGCCCGCTGGTCTTTGTGGATCGCCGATCGTGTGCTGCGTGCCTGTGGAACTGAGCCCTGGTGGCTAGGCATCTTTGAAGCGAGGAGACTCCCCGCAAGGCCGAAAGAACTACCGGATTCCATGAAGGAATTTTCCCGCTCGAAGGCACGCAAAGAAGCGCTGGCAGACAAGAAACGCAAAGGCGAGGCCGATCCAGTTCCAGTGCCCAAAAAGAAGCGGAACAAGAAGGACCAGGCTGAAACCTCGGGCCCGGCGGCAACGAAGCCCGCCACGAAAGCAACGGGGGCAACGGCCGGCGATTCTCGCGCCAAGGCCAATAGCTCACGTACCGACAAGAAGTCCCCCGCGGTCTATCCTTCCGACATCGACGCTGAAGACGAACCAGCCGCTGGTGGAGGTGACGGCGCTGTCACACAACTGGCCCATGCCGATGCAGCAAATAATACAAGTGCTACCGCCAAGGACCGCCACCGTGACAACGGCTCTACGAACGCGGCCAAGAATCCTGCGAAGGCTACGCCGATAGTGCCTGGGGCCGAGGAATTCGACCTTCCGTTCACAGATCGTAAGGCGCTGGCCGAGCAAGGGCGCGGCGTACAATCTCCCCCCAAAGGTTTCCGATATCATCATCAATCTGACCTCCGCCCCGTTCCCCACGTCTTTGCCGCCCCGATTGCCAGCACGCTCATGCCGCACAACGCATGGAATCAACTTTGTGCGGCCCGGGACGTGCTCAAACCGACGCCCGAGACGGCCAGGAAGATGGAGGAGCACATTACGAATGCTTTGGCAATGCCTGGGGAGGATCTGCGGGACGTGTTGTCTAGCATCTGGCAGGAACGATCCAATTTGCGCTCGGGGCTAGTTGACATGTTCAACGTGGTCAGGCACCTGAATGCGTGCACCGAGGCGAGCTTGATGTTAATGCCGGATATAGCGTCAGGATTGCGGGTAAGAGAATTGCCGTGCTTAACAGCGAGTTTCTGACGTGGTTCCAGGACATATTCCTGGTCCGGTGTGCCAATATTTTCGTCGCACACTTTGGTTGCAATGAAGACGAAGCCCTACACGAGGCTACGAGGATGGCGAGTGCGGATGGGATGATCGACTGCAACTTTACCGAGGTCACCCCGGACGGGCGTCTCCGGATGGATCTTACTTGCACGTTCCCCAAAGACTTGCAGGCACGCGGTAAGCAAGGAAAATTACCTGCCCAGCAACTTACAAGCTAATACGCGCTGCTGCAGTCCGGGCTCACGCCAGGTTCTGTTCCCCCGCTCTAGGTATCAGCTCACAAGGTGATTTCGGCGCATACACTCAAACTGGGAGATTAACAAACCACTTCAGATCGTGAAACCGCATCCCGAATGTTCCAATTGATACTGCCAGCGCGGGGAATGGGGCGGACACACGTCGAGAGCCGAGAGAGGGCTGTACGTTCCATTGAACACCAAACGATCACGAAGAACCGCTTGTCTCGAGCGCCCAATGCAGTCCACGGATTACGGTTCGACCCGAAAAGCGATCCTGTAGTTTTATCTCAGACAGACCGCGAAGGACCTGGTCCTATGATTGATATCGACCGACGAGAAGCCGAGTGGAAATCGGTGGAGCCCACCATCGTGCCGAAATACGACAATCCCTCGCCGTGGTCCTGGGGGACGTTCCTCCCCGACAAGTATCCTTCAACCCAGTTCCTACGATCCGGAGGGACGCGCACAATCGAGCAGTCGTACACGCGGCGCCAGGTAGAATACAAGGAGGCCTGGAGGGCGGCTCTGCAGGAAGAATATCTGGATTGGCTGGAGTATCGTACTACCGTGGCTGGTTTCGACCCCGAACCTAGCTCCAGCGGCGCGCCACCTCCCGATGACGTGGGCAAAGAAGCCGACACGGCTTTCGCTTGGGATCCCTCGCAGCATCCGCCGGCGACGCAGGCGACGCAGGAACCGACCGCGACTCGAGATTACACGACAACGCAGAACCCGATGGCCACACAAAACAGCGGTCCCATCATCACGTCTTCGCCATCGCTGGGAAACCCGCAGCGTGTGCCCGTTGTCTTGGTGCCCGATTCTCAGCCAGGCCTCGATGAAGATGAGACCGAGGCCGAAAATGCTATCCCGAGCAATCAGCAGGCGAGGCGTCAAATGGAGGCAGCGATCTCGAACGCGAACGAGCCGATGCATGCAGACACGGGTGAAACTGGGATGGCCAGTCCGCCCCCAGACCTCGGCGACGAGGGCTCTTCTCCACGAGTAACGAAAGCGGACGTGCTGAAACGATTACAGGAAGAGAGCGAGGACGAGGAGGCTTCCTCAGATCTATCCTCCCTCCCGGGAGATGAAGAAGTTGCCAAATGTAGGCCGACGGGGGCTGAAGGTGAGCGGGAGTACACGTCGTTATTCACTCAGCCTCATGCCACAAAGGCAAACGCGCCCGGAATGCCAGGAGCTCCTAAACGACCCCGGGTACTGCATAGTCTAAACCTCAGGCGGTGATGGCCGTCAGGCCACGCGTTCACCAGATATTGACTCGTTTGTGTCGTGCCAAGTTGATTTCTTTTTGTCTTGCTATTTCAACCTCCTCAACTTTTCATTCAGCTTGTAGATGTTCGGGCCCGTTCATGTAGTAACGACTTCTCGTAATCTATCACATTTTTACAGCTTCACTACCGCATTTCCTACTGTGCCGATCTTCTGACCGCGACTTTTAATTTGTCTGCTTATCACGTGATGTCGAGATTCAAGGTGTGGCCGAACTCTACACCGATATCTGATCTCCCCCCTTACGTTTAAGCATGCTGTGGTTGAGAAGTACAACTCTGGAATGCCATTCGGGTGCGTAACTGTCTACTCTGCGCCCAATGTTCCGACCTCAGAGCCATATTAAGACAAACGAAGGCCATGAAGGATCACCGACGGGAACGGCAGCTCGCACTCGCAACGCTGGTTATATATAGCCATAGCCCCACGTGTATAGACCTCGACATTGACTGAACGGGCGAGATGTTGTCACGCGTGACCAGTGAGCCACTGGCGTCAACTCGGATTGCTCGTTGAGGTACAGTCCCTTTCACCCGCTCGGTCGTGTTCCGGATCTCCCAGCAGGTGGAAACACGGCAGGACCCGCAAAGGTATGGTTCACGTACGTACGAGCTACATGCGTTTCTCACAGCGTGTCTTCAGGGCGAATAATCGACGGGGATCGCCAGTCGCCCGTCGAGAGACTGCAAGGTGCACGGTCAGATTGCGGTACCAGATCTCGACCCACGACGGTGGCCTCACGCTTAATCTGTTGAGCGTCGCTCATCCGGTATGTCTTGCAGGGTTGGTCAGTTTCGTGCAAGCTGATTGCATAGAAGCCACAGGTTGTCTATGCGCAAAGCGGGATGGTGCCGGAGCGAGGTCCGGGAACCTGGCTCCTGTTCAACCAAAACATGTCTGTACAGCGACCGCGCTACCCCGTGCTTCCCCCTAACTCTATCCTGGCTCGCTTTTCCTGTTACACGGGCATGCAATTGGGCCGCGATTTACCAAAGATTGGGCGCGCGTAACTCTACCGGATGAATACCTCGTCGCTAGTCTGGGAGCCTTATAAAGGCACCTTTGGAACTCCTCGCCCAGCACTCTTCAGCCTAATTCCCTGCTCGTTACTTATGGATTCCGAGGCCTTGCCCGGTCCATCTCAACTTTCTGCGTCTCAGGCGCCGGTGGCCCCCGTTCCCCCGGAGGAACACTGGGGGCCGGTCGCAGGGATGTCCGGAGTCGTCACCTGCCCGCTACTGCGCAGGTGGAGTCTTGGCATCGCGTCGAAATGGAACCTACTTTGCTGCCTTCGATGCAACCAGAAGAACCGTCCGGTGAATTTTACGTCGGTACGGGAGCACATCAAGTTACATCACGAGTTATCCCGGGCGCTCTCAACCGCGACGATCCACGCTCATCTACTTCGATTCGGCGTCGACCGCCGCCAGGTGAGTTCAAAATAATCCCCTTTTCTCCGATCCAGGGCTGACTGCTCGACAGCTTGACGAGATTCCCGTCCCCACCGGTATAATCGCTCCGCTACCCTTCTTGGAACGTTACGAGGTGTACAAGTGTACACTGTGCGAGGAGCAGCGCGACGAAAACGTTTATTTCCGCAGCCAAACTAGTCGCGCGGACCATTTCCGGGACGTCCACCACATTAGCGGCCCCCCCGAACGGTACCAGGACCGTATCGTTTTGGCTCAAACGTTCTGCTTTGAGAAGTGGCCGCACAAGACATGGTTCGAGGTTGATCCGAAGCTAGAAAGGACCGGGCCCATGGCTAACCTGGACGATGAGGACGACCCCATTGACGCGACAGCTCGCGATCTCCTCGAGGCTTACCTTCGCACGTATACACCGGCGGATCGCCCCGACCTGCCCGCTGAAGAATTGAGGAGCGTTATGCCGTTCTTGCACCTCACTGGATGGGCCCAACACGTTCAAAACGACGTTCAACGATTGCGGCAATTGGTTGTCGCCGATCCCGCACTCGACGGCTACGAAACGATTTACTGTGCGGCACAGGTGATATTTCTCGACTGTCACTCGGAAATCGGGAAGCGGCACGAGATATACCGAACGAACGTGATGGACGATGAATCGGGGTTCGTAGCTTTCCTCTCGTCAAGTGTGGCTCCTTGACTGACCGAGCGATGGCTCTAGTAACAAGCTCAAAGCTTTTCATACCCTGACCAAGGGGAGTCGCGAAAACTACGCGACGTTATTCGCTAGATGGGTCGTGTTTATTTGCCGACTGCGCGACATGCAGAGGCGTGGCGAGACGTGGTACCCGGTCGATTTCACCGATGAGCAGAACCTGTGGGCCGACAAGGCGATCGACTACAACGACCCGAGCAAGAAACCGGGAAAGAAGCGGGACATCATATTCGGCTTGGTGACCTCGTTCTGGCGACGACACGGCGACAATGCATTCAACACACTCGGGGCCGACTCGTTTAGCGATCCCACCGTCCGGTTTTCGTGTCTTATCAACATCCTAGAAAGCAGCGAATTCGCATCTCCTCGCAATTGCTGTCATGACCTCGTCCGGATGAAGTTATTGATGCGTACCATGTTATTCTCTTGGTCATTCGAGTACTGCGATCGTAACCAGTTACACTACGATGAGTAAGTACAATATCCTTACAATATACGAGGCTAATTCCACTTTCCCCTCCTCCAGGGCTGTTCCTTCGATTGCCGGCTCGCTCTCTCGCCGGAAAGTCACCCCGTTTGCGACTATTTGCTTATTTGCCTCTCACGCCAACACATACGCCAAGACGTCTACTCACCTCCCTAACGTCGCATGGGTTACACTTAATACCGTATCGGTGGAAGGTCATCAACTCGAGCTCCCGGCGTTTTTCGACCACCTTGGTGCGGAATTGCTCACGTTCGAGAATCACGTCCTCGACGAGCTGATCTTTGGCCTTGATCCCGCTGTTTTGGGATTCGCCTTCGACGAGTCTACGGATTTTTTCGACGACATGTCCAACAAGACGCCCGGTCACTCCGTTTTCAAAGATCCCAAGCTGGCAAGTCTACGGTTCAAACTCGCCGAACACGCTTTTGGGTCTCCTCGGGCCCGTTACCTCCACAAAGGACAAATCGGGACTGGCGGCGTCGTTTGGGACGACATCGGCGTCGCCCGTTATTTGGAATCGTGGCACAAGGCGCTCCGCAGCCTCGCCTTCGCGATGCATGTTACCGGCGGTTTGCCTGCTCGCGCGGCCGAATTCATCACGCTCATGTGGGAGAACACCCAGTTTCGGATGCGCGGGATCTTCATGCCAGCGCCGGGCAGGATGGTTTTCGTCTTATGGTACAACAAAACAACCGGGCAGACAGGGTTCGACAGCGTCGTCGTGCATGCGATACCATGGCGGTTGGCTCGACTCGTTCTATTGCTCAAGGCGGTCGTCGCGCCGTTCGTAGGAGTCCTCACCAAACATATGTACGGCACCGCGGCCAACAACATCCATAACCTCTACGTCTTCACGAGGGGTGGCAAGGTTTTCGAACCAGAGGTGCTCTCCCAAGAGCTGCGGCGGTGGTTCATGCAGCACCTTCGATGTCCTTTCGGAGTCCGGTTGTATCGACAGTTCTCAGTGGCGGTGTCACGCCGGCTAATGCCGGGCTCCCAGCGGATTTGGAGACGTTCACAGAACATCATTGACATTCAAGCTGGACATACGAGCGAGACGGCGGATGAACACTATGCCATCGAGGTCCCCGATCTGCTTCGGATAGCGGAGGAGGGTGTGTTGATGTACTCGAATGTGTCGTGGTGGTGGTGGCGGTTAGTGCTGCAGAACACCCCCGACTTCTTGACCCAGCTGGAGCTGACGAGAGGCGACGAGGCCAAACGGTTCTTGATGCAACAAATGTTGGGAGGATATGGGGATGCCAACCCAGGCCCTGGAAGGTACGAGCTACCTTCGCGATATCCGCCGTTTGCTGAATTCAACCCCTCACAGGTTCGTTACTGAACGCTTGGAGGAGAACACGGCTCTCCTTCGGCAAATAGCCGATCGACTGGGCAAAGCCTTGCAAATCACGGGACTCGAGGGCAGCGAGAACGAGCGCACCGACGTGACGTCCATCACGGCCACCGCGGATCCACTGCCCCGACCACCTCCCCCAGGACAAGTCGCGGGCCCGACCTACGTAGTGGGGGACCACCTCTCTCTGCTCCGGGCGTACTGCAGCAATTGGGACGCCTCTTGGACGTGCCGCCAGCAGGGGCAAGCTATGGCGCGCATCATCGAACGGAGCCATTCCTTGCTCGTGGTGTTGCCGACGGGCGCTGGAAAATCGGTTTTATTCGGGGCACTTCCTTATCTGGAGGACGGTATCACTGTCGTCGTCTTCCCTTTGCGCGCACTCTTGAACGATCAGGTTGCCGCAGCAGCCAAGCGCGATCCGGAGCGGCCCTGGCACGTCTGGCACTCGAGACTCGAACTCCCGAACGGCGTAGTTGTCACAACCATGGAAGGCGTGGTCCGGGACCAATTCACGCAATGGTGCATGGCCCAGGTCGCCGCTGGTCGATTGTCTCGCATCGTGATCGACGAGGTTCACCTCGTGCCGTCCCAGGAGCGATTCAGAGCCGTCATGTTGCGCCTGCGCCACCTTGTCCGTGGTCGAGTGCCGATTGTCGGCTTGACCGCGACCATGCCCCCTGCGCTTGAAGGACGCCTGCGGCACAGGTTGGGCGACCCTACTTGGCTCATCATCCGCACCCCAACCCAACGGTTCAACCTCCACCTCAGGACGGCAAAATACGTGCACCGGGATGCCGCTTTTCGGTCCCTCCAGGTGCTTCTCCAACGCTACAAGCGAGAGATGGCCGACAAGAGCGGTATCTTGGTCATCGTGCGATCACAAGACGAGGCCACGCTGCTTGCCGACAAGCTGAAAGAACGATGTTACCATAGCGGCATGGCGAACGAGGTCCGGGATTTATTGGCGGCCGGTTGGATACAAGGCGACTTCAAGGTTATTATCGGCACTTCTGGCCTCGGCACCGGCATCCATCATCCGGGGTGCCGGTTGGTCATCCATTGGGGCGTCCCTCACGGTATGCTCAGTTACGCGCAAGAGACCGGCCGGGCGGGCGGTGCAGGCGACCCGGCGCTGTGCATCCTGATGTATTGGACAGGCGTACGAGAACCCGATCGACCCGACATCCAAGGCGACATCCCGATGGACAAGATGCTCAGGGACTCCCGATGCCTCCGCATACATTTGTCCGGTTACCTCGACGGAGAGGAGGAGGTGGTCTCGTGCTTCTCCGACCGTTTCGCTCTCTGCGACCGTTGTATTATCGAACGGGGCATATCTGACACACGATTCGGAAGAAACCTTGAATTCTTGGCTCGCCCACCAGCCCGCACCGTGCTGGAGGCCGGGGAGCTGCCACCGGATCTCATCGACCTCCACTCGGCATTACCCATACCGCCGGCTCAACCTGGAAGTTCGCCACTCATGGGACCTCAGGAGGACGATCTGCCAATGGGGGAGGCACTGGATATCGAGGCCAGATCCGATGAGTCGGATGTGGGTGCGGCCGAGCCACAGGGGCAAGAGTGAGTGCTATTTTCCTTGTTCGCATAGTTCTGTCTAATCCACGCGCGACATTCAACCCAGTGTAACCATGGAGTCTCCGATCTCCTCGCGCGCTCCCTCGCCCGTCGAATCCCCACCCCGTCAGGATAGGGTAGAGTCACTGCCCGATCCCAATGCAGGCGAGGGCGAGTGGACCGTCGTGCCGTACCGTTCCCGGGCAGGCTCAGTTGCAGCCTCGGGTCGTCAAGCCTGGGCCCCACCCGGTGCCCACCGTAGATCGTCATCGACCATCCCGCGCCGAAGTCAAGCCGCGCCTGGGCCCTCGGCGATTTCGCGGGCAGACCCGTCACAGCACCGACGACACCAATCTTCGTCAGCGGTAGCTGGTCCTTCCAGGACATCCCCCAACACAGGCACTGCACCCCCCGCTCCCACCTCTCCACCCGCCATTCCACCCTACCGTCGACACCGCGAGCCGCCCTCGTCCCCCGAAGCTCGTCGAGTCCCGTCTAGGCCCGCCGACATCCAGACAATTAGTACGTCCGAGCGGACCGTCCAGAACCAATCCGCGGCACCCGGTCCTTCCAGGACGGCCCCCCCCCCACGCGCTGCACCCCCCGCCCCCACCTCTCCACCTGCCGTTCCACAGTACCGCCGATACC
This sequence comes from Ceratobasidium sp. UAMH 11750, assembly GCA_019677335.1. Lineage (NCBI taxonomy): Eukaryota > Fungi > Basidiomycota > Agaricomycetes > Cantharellales > Ceratobasidiaceae > Ceratobasidium > Ceratobasidium sp. UAMH 11750. The sequence continues at coordinate 14,241 of WSLM01000119.1, read as the reverse complement.
GCGAGCATCCCTCGTCCCCTCAGGCACGCCGACAGTCGTCTAGGTCCGTTGACATCCAACCGATCCGTGCACTCAATTACGCCGCCCAGAACCTTAGGCCTTTGCAAAGGACGGGTAGCGCAGTCACTCACGACAGTGAGATGGCGATGCAACGCCGATCGGCTGTGGTTGATCCCAACCAAGCCGACGAGGACCGAGCGGGGACCTTCAGCTTTCCAAACCTCATGGCGCTCAACTCGGTAGCTGGTAACTGGTGTAGTTCGTGCCTCGTTAGCGGTCGGCCTTGGACCACTCACACCTTCCGGTGGTGCGACACTTGTCGTGGAGCCGGGGACGTGTTTGTCTTGGAAGGCGTGCAGCTTCTGGGTAAAACGTTCAAGGAAAGTCGGTCTGCGATTCACCTCCCGAGAGACGAAACCATCTGCTGGTTTTGCTACTGGCCCTATGGGGTTCATCGTCATCACCCTGCATACAATGTCGAGGAACGAAAGCCGCGATGCACCGTTAAGGACTTCGTCCTTCCAGCTGCATGGAGGGTCCTGGGGCACCCGGTTCTCGCCGCAAAAGTGGCAGAGCGATTCACCATCGACCCGACCGTTATGTCGGACTGGGACCAGTTGTGCAGGTGGATGGGGAAAGCGTTTCGGCAAGGGACGTGGGCAGACGCACCGTTTACGATCTACAACGCGCAAGCCGTCCTTTTGTGGCTCTTCTATGAAGAACGGCAGGGCATTGTCCCAGGGTACACGTGAGTGTATTATTTATTTGCTTGGCTGCTAACTAACGGTTGAACGTTTGAAGACCAACTCGTAGCCAGGATTAGCAACCGGCTCACACCATATTTCATTCGTGTTCGGTTATCTCATGCGTATCTCGCAAACATTGCGCCCTCGATGAAGGAATGAATCCTTTGTCGTGTGCGCTTCTTATTTGTGTCACGACCTACATGCTTTCCGTCACACCCGCGATAAGGAAGTGATCCTTTGACGCGTGTGTCCCTCTCTGCCTCATTTACTCGCGTGTACTACATTTATTTTCAATCAATTATTACCTCGACCATTAAAAGATCGTGCCGAGGATACCTTTACGGTCGACACTGCATGCACTTGAATGCGTCTTTTTTAACCTTCCGTGTTCTTTGTCCGTCTTCGACAGAGCTGCTCCGTTAAACATTGTGTTAAGAACAACGTTAACTTAGGAGGTAAGAACAGAATTAGATTTATTGCGAATTTTCCGGAAATAGTCGGGAGTCGCGATCTGTTGAGAATCGCGTCGGAATATTCCCTCGACCACAGCACGTATCACTGCTGAGCGTCGGGAAGATGAGCAGTAATAAATGTAAATAACGCGATGGACTTATTATAAATTTAGCCAGGCAGTACTCGTTATATACACGGATAGAGCTCGAGTCATATATGCTAAGGGAGCGCATACAGTCGTGTGGAACAAACGGATCTTATACTCGTGTACACGCAGCTACAAGCGATTAGTCTCTTCGTCAATCTCTTCAACATGAGCGGTGTCGTAATAGCCGAGAACAAGCCGACGCGTCGGCTATCCCGCCTTTTTCCGCGGGGTTGGCAAATTCGCAATTCCGGATGTCGACCACTCAGGGGGGGATTGCGGATTTCGCTTTTGGAAAGTATTGGGAAAATGCTGGCAACTCTCTTTAAGTCTACCTGGATGAAAAGCCTTACGGTTTATTGAAATGAAAACGCGAGCCTTCCTTTGTTGAAACAAAGGACAAAGACATTTCCCTCGAGGCGAACAATATCCATTATCACCTTATTATCCAGCGTCGAAATAATCAAAGCCTTTTTTCAACTCCTTTGGGATTTTCCAACGCGAGAGTACCTAATCCCCCCCTGAGCCACTTGTCGACCTCACTTTGACGAAAATGGCAAGTGCCGATCGGGCGCTTGTCCGTCCCGATCCTTGCCGATCTCAAAATGATTCCCCGATGGGTCATGTGATTTTGTGCAAGGCTCTCCCTTCGTAACACACCCGGTAAGTCCATTGTTCACCAATAGCGATGCTTTGAACTCACAGCTCGCTTAGTTTGCAGATCACGGCGAGTCACCACGTCTTCCGCTTGGTGGCCGAAATCTCGAAAAATGTCCACCCACACCCTCCCTCGCCACATTTCACGACGTGCACTGCTACCAGCTCGAGCCTACCCTGGTCAAACCCGACCCCCGCTGTGCAACCCTCGCCCGTGTCTCGGGTCCCGCGCCCCCTCGACTTTTCCTTGTGGTTCTCGCGCTAGAGTGGGCTAAGCTGGTACATGGTGCGTCACTAGCTTTGTCTGCGGATTTAGCTCACGTTGTTCAGTCAGGCGTTGCTCGTTCCACCAATACAGCCGATGCACACTCACCTTCGACGCCTGCGCGCTCCTGCACACCAATGATCCAGAGGTCATCGTGCGCTTGGACGCGTTCCTCCCAGGTGAGTTTTCGCTCTACCGCCCCGCTCATACTGACCTGTCCTAGTCGCCCTAATCCCCACAACCGGCCTGCCAACGGTGAACCGCACGTAAACCCGCTGGTTAACACGTTCCAGGGCAAACAGCTCCCGCGTTTTCCTTCCCGCAGTCGCATTATCGGTATCGGCATCCCTAAACCTGGCAACTCGGTCCCGACACTCTCGAGCTGGAGACCAAGCGTACCGTTTGCCGGTTTTTTTGAGAGCGGTATGTGCGAGTACAGTAAAGACTGTCGCTTCCTACATATCATGCCCGAGGTAAGTTCCATTCAATCTTGCTTGATCGGTGCTCACTCAAGCAGTGCAAGGACCGCACCGAGCCCTCCCCCAAGGCCAATAGTAGGTTATACTGCTGCATTGCTCGACTCTAAACTAACTGTTTGCAGACACCCTGTGCCGCAACTATCCCGGTTGCGCCTATGGCGACCGTTGTGACTTCCAACATATCGATTTGAACCCCTCCAACCCGCCTGATGAATTCGGGTCTCCCTTGTCCAACTCGTCCGCTCTCCCTCCATCCGTCAACGCTCGCGCCAGTCCCACCGTTGTTGCCCGTGGTCCAAGCGCACTGGCCGCCGCCGAGCCTGTCACCGCTCTGTCTTTCACCCTTGGCGAGCGTCTGGGATTGCTCGATGATCGGCCTGGATCTAGCGTCGTTGGCGAGCGGACATCCCGCAGGCAGGAGCTCGTGCGCACTGCAAGTTTGGCGAACTCCCTCGTCGCGAAACCGGCCTTCTCGGTGGAGTAGGTGAAGGCCGGGCGGCAATTTCCCGAAAGCCCTCGTACAACGGGCTCGAGAACTCGAGCACGGCGCCATCCCCTCTCGTTCGCTCGTCCTTGCTTAATACTACGACCGAACGCCCGAGCTCGGCGTTTAGCACGCCCCTCGGTCTCGGCCCGACATCTTCCCTTTTGGGAATCGGCCTTGGCGCGTTTGATCGTGCCCACGCAAGCCAACCCCACACGCGTACCCACACTCCTATCCCGCGTGCGCCTAGCCCGAGCCCGACCCACATTGGTATCCCCTCACGCCACGCCATTGCTCCACATCCTGCCACGGTCCTCGCTCCGACTGCCGGTCTCGGACCCAGCGCGCTCGGGACGAGCTTTGGATCGGCCATTGCTGTGGGCGCAAACGGCGCTGGAGGGACCGGCAGCGGTGCCAATACCCCGTCGCACCCACTCATTCGCACACTCCCGCCGCCCGGCAACGATTATTCGGGTACTGGATGGCGCGTCGCGTCCCCTCTTCCCCCACATATCTCGAGCGAGTTGGACCCACCTGGCGGAAGCGTCCCCGGCTCACCGCTTGCACTCGCGCCCGGCAGTCCCCTTGCCAACGCGTTCACTAGCGATGGGTTCTTTAGCGCAGCTGTCGCGAATAGCGCGCCCGAGGAGAACGACCATGAACCCAAGTTTGGAATGGGGCTGGGTTTGACGGGCGCTGGGATGCATTTCGAATCGGATGGGGGAGTCCTGTTGCCCACGATGAACTACGAGGACTTTGCCGATGGATTCGCGACCGACGCGGAGAGTAGGGCGGACCCTGAGGAAAAGGAAAGGCCGAGGGGATTCAAAAGTGAGCACGGTTAATATGCTGTATCGGATTCGGGAGCTTAACATGCCCATTAGCTCTTCCTTGCAAGTTCTTCAACCCACTCCTCGGGCGCGATTGTCCTGCCGGTGACGCGTGCAATTTGTGAGTGAAAATCGTACACATTTAATACGGGCTACTCATCCTGCTTGTAGCATCCACGACAAGTTGTTCTCCAACAAATTTAACCCGGCCCCTCTTACAACCAACGGCAACTCGGGCGGGTCGTCGACGAGGACACGTCGCGACTCCACCAGCAACCCAGGCCATCCTCTCTTCCGTAGTACGTTCCTCTATTTCTATCTATATCATTTATTCAGGGATCCTTTGTAGCTTGCGAGTGCAAGTACTGGGCCGCCGGTCGATGCAACCAGGGCGATGAATGCCCGTTCAAGCACACTTGCGGCGATGATATGGAACACCAGTTTGACCCCGCTGGATCTGGAGAGGGCGGTCGTGATAATCCGTACTGGCGCGGTAAGTCCCTCGCCCACATCCCTGCCCCCCACGTTCCAACCTCTCTGATTCCCGCCATCGCCTTTGTATTATTGCTGTCGAATCTCACGCCCATCAAGACTCTTGCCGGACAGCGCGCCCCTGCAAGTGGTTCCAGCAGGACCAATGCCTCCGCGGTGACAACTGCAACTATGTCCACACCCTCGAGACCACGCCCGTCGTATGCAAGTTCTACCCGACGCCCGGGTGCAGGAACGGTGCCGAGTGTCCGTTTGTGCACAACGACATTGCGGAGGGTTTGTGGGTCGACGGTGAAGAAGTTGCCGGAAAGGAAGTCAATGGGACACGTCCACGGCATCGACATCGGCGCGAACGGGAATGGTGTACACATCGAGGACGAAGATAGCGAAGATGACGTTATTTTCGAGCCGATGAGGTCTGCTGGAAGCGCGTGCAGTCCCGGAGGACCTTCCATGGTATGTCGTGTCATCTATTCAATCTAATAGATCCTGACCTTTCCATAGCTCCTCTCCCGCCTAGCTCTGAGCGGCCAGTCCCACCCGACGTATGTTGGCGCAAACAACTAGATCCCCGCACAAGTTCCCTTATATCCTCAAAACTCTCGCTCTACCCCATAGACTCGACTGGCACGTCGGCTTCAACCCAGCGAGTGTCGAGTTTTTTCTTTCTTATCTAGGTTCCGATCTTCCCTTGGCTTAAGCAGTGTCGTTATCCCGTTTTCTTCACCCCCATCGTGCTCTCCCACATGCCGCACCGTGTTTGAACCCCGCTACTTCCGTTGTGCTATCGTGCTACCATACAAATTTGTTGCACTTATTCTGTTGTCCCGAATATTACTAAAATACCACGAATTCTTGATTCGTGAACCCCGCGTGACTCGACCCGTGAACCACACAAAGCACGCCAGACGATTTGTATGAAGAAAGAATGTATTCGGATAAGTCATTAGGGTAGATAACATAAAAGATCGTAACCGGTGCACCGTTCCACCAAGTACACTCACTCCCTGTCGAACCACATATCCCAAAACCCTGCGTTCCATTCGTCTGCGCCACCCACTGTTGGATCCCGAGTAATCGCATCACCAACCCATACACCTGAACATTCTCAAAGTTCTCGATCAACAGCGGTCCGTGCTTCCCACCGCGAGGAGGAACGTAGATCGGAGGTTTCGAGGTCGTATTGAAGCTCCCAGTCGAGGTTGAGCGTGCAAACCGGTTAGGGAGGGGACTAGGAGGCTGCGAGGGTCCCGAGAATACTTGCGCGCGGAGGCGGTTCGTGGAAGGACCGCTCGCAATAAACATGGCGCGCATGACCGGGTGCTCGTTATCGTACCCGTGGTCCTTAAAACATAAACCCATGAGTATACGAGTGCCAAATAGTAATTTTTAATATGAACCTACCCCTTTCGCGTACCAAGGATCCGTCTCTCGGTGAGTTGTCACCGACCATCCAAGCTCAGGTACAACGTAGATAAGCGGGATACGCGAGTTATGGTCGGGCGAGAAATGTTTTCTCGCGGGGAAGGGGTTTTGAAGCGACGGAGGGATGTCGATCTGCAGCGAGTTCAACTACAAGCGACAAAAGCGAAGAAATATAATGCGACGCACCGATCTGTATACTCCAGACCACACATTGTTTTTGCCGGTAAAAACCTTGAAGTTGTACGGCAGCTGTGATGCGGCTTGGTGCAGCTTCTTGAGGTGACGCGTTGTATTAGCACCGTGTCGGAATCGCGGCCCCGCGCTCGATTAGCCTGAAGAACCATTATTAGGGCAACCCAATCAAAAGAGGAATGTTCACATACCGATCTTCCACTCTATCTCATTTGTCCCGTCCTCGCCCAAAATGTCGTCGAGGTAGATCCATTTCCGGTCATGAGTCGCAGCCATCCCGTGGTCGCTAACAAACAAGACGTCAACAATGGATGACCTGTTCCGTTCGTTGAGTCCCGCGCGGATCGCGTGCGCAAAAGATCGACGTTCATGAGTGATCCCTATGACGTATGTGAGATGGGACAGAGAGCGAGATAAGGAAAACCCACCGTCATCTCAGGCGAGTCTGGTCCGTCGAAATGGCCGGTGTCGTCGATCAAGGGTTGGTACACTTTGGGACGCGGCTGAGTCGAGGTCCGGTACGATGCGGGTCTCACTTACTCGTGATGAGTTGAGGGCGCTGATCGAACGGCTTGTCGGTCCATTCCAGCATTTGATCCGCCTTTTGTAGCAAGGTAACGCGTCTTTCTGGCGAAAGAGAATAAGCAGAAATAACCATCGTGGAGACTTGTGACTCACGCGGAACTGGACAAAGTACGAGGGAGAATACCCGCTGCGAGTAACCGGTGGCCCAGGCCTGACAGGTCGAAAAATAAGGCTTTATCAAGGAAAATCGCGCGTAAATACTCACCAGATGAGGTTCGCCGTAAGTAGCCCAGTTTTGCGAGCAGTCTCCCATATCTACCATCGCCTCAAATTAGGATGTTTGCATGGGCACCAGACCGACTCACCGATTCGCCACCCCACCAGCTAGCGTTCCAACTGTGGCCCGTTCGTTGGTAAATGGAATGATCGCCGGTGACCGGGTCGACAAAGTCGTTGGCGATGATGCCGTGAGATTCGGGGTACAGACCGGTCCTAGTCAGACGAATCAGCAAAGTATACGTCAAAAAGAACTCAAACCTACATGATCGACCAGTGGTTTCTGAGTCGTCGAGGCGGTTCGGCAGGCGGGTTGGGAATAAAGATATGATACATACGGGAAAGTGAGTGCCTAAGGTCGTATAACCATTCTTAGCGATTAGCGGAGAGTGAAGCTAGGAGAACGTACCGGGTAAGACTGTTGCATCCAGCGAGCACGGAGACCCGAGTTACCCGTGGCAAGTAGATGAGGAGTCAGCCCGCGCTTGAGATAATCCGCCCTAAAAGTGTAATCAACACTGCGAAGAGAAACGCTGGGTATACTCACCAAAACCTGTCAAACGACATGACGATTACAGTCTTTTAAAAGCCGTGAGTGCCGTTATTCATAAAGACACTCTGCTTGCGCCTCCAGATTGGGTCGATAAATAGCACCGAAACTAAGACTACAGTAACCGTGACAATAAAAGCGAGTGCGGCGGCGACATATCGACGAGGAAGCCAAAGAGGGAGGGGAATACCGAGGAAACCGTTGTCGCCCTTGGATTGTTGTGCGGGAGCAAGCAGGGGCCCGGGAGTTTAACACCACGGCATTGTCTAGGAGAATGAGGCTCGCCACGTGACCAGGGTCGAACAGGATCTGGAGTTTACCGCCCAGCTGCTGTTACGAACATCGATTCGCCTTTTCCGTCTTCTCAAACTGGTATTGGCTTGGCTAGACGATTAAACCTCGACATGCGGCGAACATACGCTACTCGTCTGTTGCTCAAATTTTTGTTCTGTTGAGAGCAACACCCTGCGCCGTCCACATCCCAGCCACTGGCGTACACGCGTAACTCTAGTTGTTGGTATGTCTAGTTGTATACTTTCGTCTTGTATTTACTTTGCTAATGGCCTAGCCAGTGCACAACGCGTGCATTTCTTGGGCGCTGGTCCTCATCTGCCCATTCCCTCCCGTTCTTCCATGTCCCGGTTGCTCAGCCGGGTGCTGGCCCACTCCAACGCCCGAGACGGCGTCTCTCGTGTTACACTCATCGCTCCCCTTGACGCGTATCGTAACGCTTGCACCTCCCGATTTCGCGTGCTCAGACCCTGGATGGCCGACTCTCCCCTCGTGTATAGACGCTGCCTGGCGCCAACGACGATTCCGACCTTTGAATGCGCCGCGCCGGTTGGCACAATTGCTCAAACTGCGCTACTTCTGCCGCGCTCGTGTCGTCGTAGCCGTGGCAGGTGGGCCACCTCGATTCGCTTCCCGGCGACCCTCGATTCGTCAAGTTCCGTTCACGCTAACACCTGGCCTTGCCTCGGTCCCACCCCTCAGCGGCCCCGCTCTCTCTCACCGCCGCCAGGCGCACCGTCAAATACGCCGTCAATTGCTTGTGTGTTGCCCTCTGGTTCATATCGCATCACTCTTCCTGTGCGGTCTCGCCTGGTCGCATGGTTTCTTGTTCATCCAAGCAGCTCCCATCCCCAACTCTTCTAGCGGCAAGTTTCTATGCTCTGTTTGGGACAGGCAGACCGATACCGGCACAACCACTCCTGCCCCGACCGTCCCGACTCGCCCGTCACGCCCAGTTGCCCTGGCCACGCGTGCAGGCCTCCTGCTCGCCCAGCTCTCTCGCGAACGTGTATAGGCGTTTACGGTCTGTCGTCGACTCGACCTGGGCTGGTTCCATAACCATTTTTTCTATCGCCTCGGCTAGAGAACAGCACGATGTTTTCTTGTGGTGAGACATGACCTTGTTACCCGCTTGTGCGCCCACTCATCCAAGTACGCCGGGCCGACACATTTACAGAGATCCAAGCAACCGACACCAAACCGCGTCTGGAGGCCAGCTGGTTAGCCCGTTGCATTGAACGTTCTGCAAGGTGCGATCCCCGTTGTCGTCTGTTCTCGCTCTCACGCTCACGATAATCTCCTTCACGCTCGTTCATAGGTGCAGCTGATGCGGGCCCCGTGCTCGCCTGCCCACCCATTTCTGTTGTCCCTCCCTCGATTGTTTTCAAGGCCGAGTACCTCCGCTCCAACATGTTGGCCGTTCATTTGGCGAATCCAGATCCCGAGGCGTTGCCTTGCGCACTGCACACTTCTTCGCCGAGATTTTTGCCGCGGTGTGGAATAACGGACTGCTAGAGTCTGGGAATTGCGACGAGCGGCGCGGGCACCACGCCACGACTTAGTGAGTACTGTTTTACAGCCTGGCTGTGCTTGCTGCTGCCCGCTCGCCTCGAGCCTCCATAGCTACCGACGACCCTTGACAGTGGACCATGACCACGGGGTCTCACCTTGTGGCTGATGTCACCTTGCTCGTCTATCAGCGTGCGGGCGTCGTTCGTTACGACGAGGCTGACCCTGCTAACCACACCATCCCAGCGATGTGGACGCAAGCGCTCGTCGAGCATCATGCTCGACCAGTTGTGCTGTGTAACCAATCGCATGAATACTTGCCAACTTGTTAATACATGTATGGGTCGTTGTGCTAGTACATCGGAATGAATCACTTTTAGCAAGCTATGGATGTTCCTGTCGTGAAGGAGAAATATATCTTGGTCAGGAACGTATGTGGCACTAGTGGTGCAGTGGATATGGCATGTTCGATGAGTTGCGAGAAATCACCGACGAGTCAGCACGAGCGCCCATAGATGGGCCAGCATGAGTGCCCATCAGTAAAAGCTGCTGTGCCTGGTTCTAGCTCCTGAGCCCGGCAAATTCCCGTGAGTTCCTGTGATACAAGTGGCGGTGCTAGTGCGGGTTCTATGGTTAGTCATCAGGTTCATTTCTGCTCAATTGCCTTCAAGGGTCAGACTGCAGTTACAAGCAGATTGGGGGGGGGGGGGGTTTGTGACCCCAACCAAATGGCAACGGTGGTTTTTTTTTTTGTTGGTCGGGTTTTGGGGCCACC
>WSLM01000118.1:0-30254 GCA_019677335.1 Ceratobasidium sp. UAMH 11750 | reverse complement strand
TAAATTAGACGGTTCTGCGCTAATTTGAACCCTGTGAGTTAGGTTAGCTCAGGTTTCGCAACCCTTTTTCTCTGACGTTGAGGTGTCCGAATCGGGCATTTCTAAGCTAATTTCCTTTCTGGCGCCCATTGCATCCCAAATTCGCCACCTAAAGACTAGCTCATACCTGGCTTCGTACCTCCACGACTATGTAGTGATTTGCCTAATCAGGTTTGGAACACCTGGGCATTTATCGACGCTTGAGGTGGAGGTGGAGGAGTGCGAGGGGTATCCGTTGGAACTCATTCCTTTGAAGGTACCAAAACAGCTCGAAAGCCCCTCTCCACAGAGAATCGATGAATTTCTGCAGTCTATCAAAAAATTGATCCTTTCGGGTGTTATTATCTCTTGGGAAAATCCCATATTTCATGGACTTGTTGAGCTATCTGTGTTCTTTCCCGATTCTATTGATGGCTACGCTCATGGCCCCGAGGATCTCGCACAAGCTCTTCAATCGAGCCCCCAGCTACGTGTTGTATCCCTTACCAACCACGAATTTGCGAACGACGGCCTGTCAACCGCCCAGGTTCTACCCATCCATCTCAAAGATCTCCAATCCCTTACCCTGTCGTCAGGCGAAAACGGATCCGCACCGCTTCTCCCACTATTTGCACCCGGCACCGTCCCACTGTACCTCAAAATAGAATTAGAGGGGAGTCCCACCTTTAACGAGGAACTCGGCCTGTTTTTCAACCGGTCAAACGTGACTACTCTATGGGCTAAAGCTGGCGAGACATCTTGGTTCTCAACACTCCGTCACCACCTATCCCGACTGGAATCGCTCACCCTCGAAGGATGCAACTTCTCCGATCCGAGCCTAGTTGGGTTTCTAGATGAACAACATAGTGGTCGCGCTCCTTCGCTTTGGCCATGCCTGACCTCTCTTCGTCTCCTAAATTGCTATATCAAAGCGGATACACTTGAGCGCCTGTTGGCTGCTTATCGGGTTGGGCGTGTTCGGATTGATTATACCCACTTCGGCCCACGGCTGGCATGTGATGAGGAAGGCCTGATGGTTCAGCGCTTACGAGAGCATATTCCTGATACTGTGATTTCCGACATGGCGGAGACAGATTAATTGTAAGTTACTTATGCAGGTTGGTCACACGAGTGTGATTATTGATTGTTTAAGCGTTTGACTGTAGAAACAGGAAAGGTTACATCGGGGGACATTGCAACAGTATATTCCAGCTTAGAACAATAAATGTGTCGTTTCATGTACCTGCTAGTTTTCAGGAAAAATCCCCTCTCTATACATTACTTCTGGATAAAACCTGTCGGATGATGTGAGATGTGGTTTTGGCCTGACTCACGAATTCGAGGCAGGTTGCGTTAGTTGGAAGTGACAGTTCATAGACTAGCGAGTTGCCAATAGATCGCGACGTATCGCCCAATAACGGTCATCGTCATTTTTTCTGGCCACCTCTGATGTCGGGCACATTGCACACGCTGCTAGACACAAAGGTTGATAAAAATTTACCGCTGGCGTGCAGTAGGCTTCCCTGTACAATGCATATATCATGTCTCCTTGGTCAGCACGCATATATCCATCGAACGGCCTAAAGAGCCAGCCGCGATACTAGCCTCCTCGGTCACCGAGAGCGGGAGCTCTCGCAAGCCTTTTGCTAGCGTATCCGCACAGAATAGATTGGCATGACGGTGGCTGCTGCAAGAGAGAACCCAGGCTATCCTCGCCATTTCAAAGCTCGGAGCTGGTCAAACCAAGAGACTCAAACGTGAGGACCATAGCGCGAAACGGGAAGGGAAAGAGCTAGTGTCACGACCGGAGGCTCAGTTTGTTAAAAGATTTTCTGCTGCTATTGCCAGTGAATTGCTAGGACCTTGGATTGACCGGAGGTAGTTGAAGAAATAATGGATACGAGCCAGCATTGAGTCCAGCAAACGAAAAGTGACTACATATACGTAGCGATTCGGGGTATGATTCTACTCATTTGACTGACTCGGAATATTCATCTCCCGAGATGAAAAGTGGTCTTCACGCCTCGCTATTCTATGTCTACAACAACTTACTAACATACATTGCGCTTTTGTGTTCGCCTCTAATTTCTATAGAAACTGGGTGCAAGAGTGCACTCAATGGGCAAAGGGGTAAAAGGCACAGAAGTCAGGCTAAAAGAACTTTTGGGTGTCGGGGATGAAACTTGGTTGGTAAAGCCGATTTTGATCATGTGACTTGATCTATTATTTCAAATTATTTAGCACTCCTCATTCCTCCACCACCGTGGCGAGAGTGCCCCTCCTAATCAATTGAGTGAAAACCAGTTACATGCGGAAATTTGTCCGAAGATAAGTAGGGAAAGTATGTATTACACTTTTATGCTCATTACTCTGGGCTTACGTCCATGTTTAGCGGATTGGTTGCCGGCTCGCTGTGGTGACGATATTCGGGATTCCCTGGCTCATGTACTCGCCGAGGATCCGCTTCTGACTCTGCGATGATTATTTCGCTCACACAGACTCGATTGAGGACACCATGTCGTCCTAGAGAAGATGTAGAGGCACCTCGTATAGATGAGTGCTCGTGCCTTTCGTCTTTTCGTCAAGGCTAACAGAAATTGGAAGAATGCTACCCTACCTAACACGCGCCTAATACGCGTACCTTTATCCGGCCTCCAACTTGGTCTCCCGTTTTTCACGCACGGATACACCGCGACGATAACCCATTTGACCCGAAACGACAGCTGTCCCCCCTCTCGTAGCTGATGACTTGCGCAGCGCAGCGCTGATGAGGCTCCTTCACGTATCACAGAAAGGATCGACACCCCCGGCGAGCTGATGGCCAGTGGATTCATCGTGGACTTCGTGATTTACCTCATCGCTATTGCTCTTTGACATGCTGGTATGGATGTTGGGCAGCCTTTTGTACTTTGTAATTGCGTGAGTTGCACTTCGCTTGCCCAACACCCGTTTAGCAGTTGTAATCCCATAGCATCCTGAGGGCGGGCTGGGAGCACAGTCCTCAAGTTGGGGTGGGGGTTTGTGTCCAGGGTCTTTCTGTTCCTCATTGCGGCCTCGGGAGATCTCGAGCGATGCGATCTCGGTCGATAAAACCACTGTGAGTTGTACCCTCGTCTTTTGCTCGGACACTGTGGTAGATTGCTCGGGCGTTGGTGCATGGTCGGGATCTTAAGCCCCGAGAGAGAAGTATGGGCTGAAACCAGTCTATAGCGAGGCACAAGATGGGGATTAGCAGTGGTGCGTTGTTGAGTATTGAATAAACATCCGAACCGTATGTTACAATATCAAATTTAGTTATATTTTTATAACTCCGCTCTTGTTATCCGTTAGCTGGATCTTCTGGGTTACGCATACCATATCAGGAATTATTTCGACACAATAGGGTCTAATTGAAGCATCGCTCATGTGAGTCAATCATGAAGCGAAGCCATATGAGATCTTCATTACCGCAGAACATTGGCAAGCATATTTCCTAATTTCTCCACAATCAACTGCATGACGGCCATCTGGGGGTCACTTGCTTTGTTTCAGCAAATCCCTTTTCGTAATTCCGTTTATTGATTAAGGTCGCTAATCATGTTATCATCTTCCGTTCACCTTATCAGTAGCCACCGAGTGACGGACTGTACGTCATACTAACTCCAAGTTTTCCAGTCTATTCACGTGACAGAAAACCAATCTATTCAAGCCACCAACGCAGAAAATCTCTAGAACCTAGCATTCCGTGTACGTAGTGTTTTGAATTATCTAGGATGCCCGGGCTGAACACCCCTCTATTTATACCCAAACAGATGACCTCGAGTTCTCACTTTCCAAGCTCTTCGCGCTCTTATCAACTTTGGAAAGCCTCGCGCGACTCCCTGTCTCTCGCGATCCGCAGCTATACGAACGCGTGCAATAACTTGAGTTCTGACTATGAGTCGGAGCTACTACAACTGCCTAGCGACTCGCGTTTCACCCATCATCGACTTGCGGAGTTCGAAACAGAACTATCGAGCCTCCCGCAAGAGGAAGAGCGGCTCCTGAACGCCCGGGCGAGTTTACTTCACTTTCGAAACGGAATACCAACAATTGTCAAAATACACCGGCTTCCGCACGATATACTCGCGCAGATTTTTCTCGCCTTGCACCACGACTGGATCACAACACGGGATAAGGAAGAGTTTCCAGTCCTCCCTTCTGTCCTTTCTAGCGTCTGCCACGTTTGGCGTAGTATTTCAATGGCACTCCCCGCACTCTGGTCCTGTATCGACATTGCAGTTGATGCCCCGAACTCCGATGCATACTTTGAATGGGCTCAACTCTGGGCTGCCCGATCCAATGCCGCGTTATCCGTGCATATCTGGCATTCGAGCGAGGCCGATAGCGATACCCTCGATGTGTCCGAATCGGGCATTTCTGGGTTGATTTCTTTTTTGACACCGACTGCATCTCGAATTCGTCACTTGAAGCTTGACTGCTACCTGGTCTCGGACGTTCCTCAATATGCTATGGCTTGCATTGTCAATTTTGGAATGCCTGGGCATTTATCAACACTCGACTTGGAGGTTGAGGAGTGCGACATGGACCCACTGGAGTTCTTGCCCCTGATGACCCCAACGCAACTTGAAAAACCTCTTAAGCACAGGATAGACGACTTCTTGCGGCCGGTTACGAAACTCACGCTTACAAGTGTTCTTATCCCTTGGGAAAGTGCAGTATATAGCAATCTTGTCGAGCTAGTTATATCCTTTACCAACTACGGCGATGACTATACTCATGAACTCGCGGATCTTGCTCGTGTCCTTGAATCAAGCCCCCAGCTGCGAGTCATATCCCTGAGGGATCACGATTTTTTTGAGGATGATTACTGGACTGCTCAGACCCCACCCATCTATCTCAGAGATCTTCAATCCCTTACCTTGTCATCAACTGGTATGGAGGGATGTTCATCGCTTCTTCCACTATTCGGGCCCGGCCCCAATCCGCTGTATTTCGAGATAAGGTTGGAGGAGGATTCTACATTCGAAGAGGAACTTGAAGCGTTTTTCAGCCGGTCCAACGTCACCACTCTATGGGTGAAAACTTACAACAAGCAAGCTTGGTTCTCAGCACTTGGTTATGACCTAGACCAGCTTGAATCTCTCACCCTCGATGAATGTGACTTCTCGGACCCAGACCTAGCTGTGTTCCTTGAAGAAGAATGGGCCGATCCCACGGCTTCCCCTTTGCCAAATCTGAGCTCTCTTCGCCTCCGAGACTGCCGTATCGAGGCGGATGTACTTGAGCAGTTGCTAGCCGTTTATTCGATTAGATGGCTTCGAATTGATTACACTAGCTCCTTCAATCGGCTAGAGCGTTCCGAAGAGGATCTGATGATTGGGCGCTTGCAGAAACTTGTTCCTGATATAGTTGTTTTGTAGATTGATTCATTGTAAGTTTATGTAGGCTAGCTATGTGGGTGTATTTACTGATGAATTACGCTTGGATTGTGAAGATGTAGTACGCTGAAACGGCATGGTCGCAGTGGATCTGTCTTTTTGTTAATGTATCTACTTGTTTTCAAGTCCAGCCCCTGTTACAGCATAACTTTGCGCTCGGTTGTTGAAACCAGAACACCGATGACTAGTTTCCCTTGTGTATGTCGGGCTGAAACAGCCCCATGGCCAAACATGATGCAACGGAAAGCTTGACGCTTCCCAACACACCACCTCACATCTATCGAAACGCCCGGAATGAAATAGCGCAGGCATCTCTCTATCTGCTACTCTCACATAAGGGCAGGCGGCATCCTTCCGATTGTAATCCCACATATCTCCAGTTCCTATCACTCGTTGGTCTTTACCATCCCCCTTCCTGTTGGCTCGACAAGCCTTGGCCGTAGTCCAATCCACGTTTGGCAGATCCCCCATATCCCCGTCTAGTTTCTCATATGTTAAGTTATATACATCATCAAAGGTTTGTGCCGAGTTGCCAGCCCCATCTGGTCACCACATATGCGCCATCAGAAAATGGAAAAACAAGAATTGTCAGACTAGGTGTATGCGGGTGGGGCGCCTAGACTCCTATCAGTAATCCTACTGTCGCTCCCAGTTTGCGTCCATTCAGAACTAATCCTTGACATGGAAGGCACAGCTTCGGCGGGCAGGCTATTTGAGCCTGCAGCTCGCCGAACCTTTTCCATCGCTCTGGATGTGGGGACTGGACCAAGGAGGTTTTAAGCGAAGGTTCAAGGGGTGAGGAAAGATATCTGACCCTGATTGGTAGTAATGGTCGAACTCATGGCTTCGTGAACGCTAAAAGGCTGAGATATATAGCTGCGCGGTGGATCGTATGGGTGGTTGAGTAAGGGAGGTGATGTTGGGCTCCTGGTATCGAAATAGGACGTTCCCGTCTGAAATTTATCGCCACAACGACGTCGAAGTTGGAAATATAATAATCCGACCAAAAGGAAAAGAACGACTCCCCCGACAACCGTGCCAACAATAGCGCCTATGGGAACTGAAGACTTTGGTGGAGGCGAAGGTGCCCTATACGGTGGACCATTAATTGGAAGGGAGTTGCTGCCGCAATACACGCACATACCCGGGCAAATACCTAAATCACGGCGTGGTAAGGTCAAGTTCCCCTTGTACATGGAGTAAATGTATGCCGCACCTAAAAAAGTCGAGCGTTGCATATGTATCAGATGTGTCTTGATGCTTCACGACTACTGTATGCTCGCCATACGGCAGACCCGTAATGTTCCATAGCATCTGTTGTTGCATCTAGATTTTCTTTGTCTTATGATGGGAGGCAGCTTCCAGTCTGAACACTCCCACCTGTTGGCTCGTGTTTCCGTGTACGATCCAGCTCTTTTCGTTGTTGACAGTAATATTCACCATGCCATGGACAGGCTGTAAGTCTGTAAAGTACCAGGCGGCGGTACCGTTGAACTTGAGTGTAACCGATGCTCCTGGTGTTTTGGTACGATGCATAGTGTTATTGAAATACGTAGCCCATACCTGTGACGGCTGGCTTACGAGATGTATCAGGCACGGTGCAGAGCAAAGTTGCCTACTCACGAGTACAGGATCCCAGCCGGACGAGTAAACTAGCCTGGCGTCATTATCGTCTACAAACACAGCCTCGGCCGGGACGACCGAGGCAGCCCTGACCAGAAAAGAAGGTAAGATTTGCGCTACATTAACTTCCGGAACGAGACGCACGGCCCGGCAAATTCCGGCGTGAACCCATGATCGGATTCAACACTGTCGCATAGTACTTAGATCCAGGCTTGCGAAGGTTCAAAAGTTACCCACAGGAGGTAGTCGAGTCCAATGTATTGCCCATCGGTGCCGGCATGGCTAATAACTAGCTGATGGTCCCCTGGCCCAAGGTTGGTCGCCTTCCAGAGAAGCTGCTGAAACTGGAGGGCTGAAGCGTTGGAGTATACCACAACCCCCTGTTCATCACTATCCAATGAGACCCGAGCCAAGCCGTGCGGGACGTCCCTGTCGGCATAATAGTAGATAGCGCTACCTACGGTGGCCAGGTTAGCTCAGTTGTGGAGAATGTAGAGAGAAATATACCTTGGAAAAAGTAGACGAGGTTGGAAGATGAACGAATGCTAGTATGCAGAGTACCCTGTTGGCGATTAGAGTCGGATTGCTCGGAATACCATTGAGGAGAATACTGAATGCCGTCCAAATGAGTAAGGTCGAATACATAGGAGTCGTCCACGACCCGTGAGACAGATTGCTGAGAATAGATTGGGAGAGCTAAGAACGCCAGTGAGAAGGCCAGTAGCTCCAGATGAGCTGAGAGCATGCTGCCGTAAGCCAAAGTGTAAGCAGAGTCGGGGAGAAAGAGAGAAAAAACACGGGGTTGAGCCACTGTTGCTCGCCATCAAAGAAGTCCTAATCTCGTATCACCGCGTTTGCTGGCGCTTGAGAACCAGGGCTTCCCGAGATGGCCGATTGCTACCAGCTTCCAAACTTCCCCGTGCTCCTGCCCCGTGTCAATTCAGTCATGATGCAGAAACGTGCTGTCGTAGAGAGCGATACAGGTATTCTAGCAAGTGGCCGAGCTGGAGAAAACGGCTGGCCGTCACAAAAACAAATTATCGTGGTTTAATGTGATGAGTCACTAGGCTGTTTGGGGATAAATCATGGTGATCACCGATCAGGGTGTTTAGGGATGTTTGTCGAGTGGACAGCCCCGATGGCGCCAGAGCTCCAGGAGCCTAGGTTGGAACCCGATGAGCTGAGATACAATATGCGTGGCGGCTGTTTTGGCGGGCTTACGGATTCGTGGCAGGTCTCGATTGGAACTTTCATGGGCTTGATCAGCTGTGGGCTCCTATCAAGCACAGCCCGGAGCGCCAATCTATTATAATGTGATGATAAGCCAACACAACACGTACTGCGACGGGGCATTGCATCTTGTAATAGATCATAACCCTTCTCTACAGCGAATGTCCCAAAACTTTTTGCAAACCTCGCGATTGTGCCGTCGTGCCGTTTCCAGCAGCTTGGCTGACTCGAAGGCATTAGCCTGGCGATAAACTATCAAAGTCGAGCCGTTGAATTGGCTATTGAAAAGAACAAAAATTTGGCCCTTAAGTTATCGCATCTTAGGGCTTCGCTAGTTGCTCCCTTTGGTCAAACACGAGAGCTCGCGGAGATTACCTATGCAATTGATTGTTTTCGCCAAGCAACGCCTACTCGGTCTGATTGCTTCGGGCAGAAGTCACAAGTACCCGCAACTTGCCATTGCTTTGGTCTCTCGGTTCGAACTCGCCTGTACACCAGGCTCATATACACTGTCTACATACCTTCGGGCTGATGAACAGGTCAAAATGAACCAAGAAAAGGACACTAACTTGGCGTTTTCCCTTGATACCCTCTGATCGCGGAGCCCAACCAGACCGAAGAAAATTTCACCATTCACACTACCGAGGACTCCCAGATCTCGTTACCACGATATCACATTTTTTTTGTACAAGAAAACCCAGCAAGTCAAGCAGAATGCCACCGCGGCTTTAGCTTTTTCAACGCATACACGCTCCGTCACGTGATACCACTTGCTGACTCATCCTCGACATTCTGCTGCGAGACCAGCCCAGACTTGCTCTTCGTTCTCGGATTTATAGTCTAGCTTCTAGATATGATCGCCTCTTGAACTTAGATTTCTCGACACGCAGCCAATATCTCTCAACTCTAACACGAGCAGAACTCGATCCGCGTACGGCACAAGTCACTCACTCGCGTCAACCTCAAAGAACCCACACCTTGGCGGAAATCCCGCGGGCGCTTGTCAGCACTCGTCCTACCGCAATTCTCACTTGTAAAACACGTTATGATGGCTCTCGCGGAGGACCAGATTCAGTCCATACGTCCCCCGCTTGTGTCGAGAGAGGTGGCAAACTGGGCCAATCGGAAGTCGCAGTGGGCTTTGCTTTGTCCTTACATGCGGTGGTCATGTCATGGTGTGACGTTGGGGACCTCGGCTAGGCCTGTTCAAGGAGTCATCCTCGTGGACGTGGTGGAATGCCTATAAATATTCCACCTCTTCTCCCTTTCGATCAACTTCAAACTACTGTACCCCAGCAATGCCTCTTCCAAACGGCGTGTACCGACTCTCAGACGCTAGCGGAGACAGGATGCTCTCGTTGGCAGGTGTGAGGCCAGGAACAGGAGCGGGAACACAATTGGTCATGTTGACCGAAGAGGAAGGAACCGCCGAAGGGTTCAATGTACGTCATTTACGGGCTATATGCGCCTTTCTAGTCATTTAATGTTTGAATTAGTGGAGAGTACAGTACGATCAATCGCATGACGCGTACTCGATACAACACACGACGAGTGGGATGTATGTATCGTTCGAGGGGTCGGTCATCGAAAATGCTCATCTCGGCGCACATCCAAAACCCAAGTTTTTTGAGCTGCAGCCGGGAGGACCGGGAGTTTACAAGTATGATTCTAATCTGGCGTCGACGGCCGAAGGTATATTGAGTAGTTGTTGGGCTTAGGATACATTTAAGTGGCACCTGGTTCAAGGTCGACATGTCGCCATGCATAATGTACCTTCCAATGATATATAACGAACGGCCGACATAGCCCAGGGTACTGATAGTATTTTTGTACAGGTCGCATTACAAAGTGACCCACACGCAGGACTAAGCTGGAAACTCAAACAAATGTAGATAAATAGACTTTTGTGTAGTATTATCATTGTATCAATTATCCGCACGCATAATAACGATGGGTAGACCCCACAGATAATTTGTCTTTTCATATCATACATAGCACAGTCATAAGTCCGTTGAATCGATCACAAACGTCCAGCGTGTTCTGCAAGCTTTTTGAGAGATTTTATCAACAACCTCCACCCACCAACTAACCCTCGCACCTCGCCTACATCCCTCCCTCCACCCCACCCCAAGAGCACATCCAACCCCTCACATCAACCTCCCAACCCCAAAACTCGCCGCACTCCCAAGTACAAACCCAACAAACATCCAAAGCTGCAACACCCTCGCTCCACTCCTTGCCCGCGCGCCCTTTTTACGCCCCACAGAGACAAAGCCGAGGGACGAGACGTATCCGCTGTTGAGTCCGAATAGGAATACTAGCGCTAGGAAGCCGATATCTCCGATGAGGGGCGGTGATACATGTCCGGTCGTCGGGAGCAAGGGATGTCCGGATAGGCGAGGGGTGATGTTACATAGTAGAAAGAGTGGAACGAGCAGAGTTTGGAGGGTGCAGTAGGCAAAGAGGAAGAGTGGAGGTACTGGTGTGGTGTGAATGGATACCAGGAGGCGACCAGCGAGGTCTCCGAGGTTATACACCAAGAAATGGAAGGTGTTGAATACGAGTGGGGTCCACGATGTAGTTATCGGCACGACATGCGTGGTTATTGCGGGGAACACAGCCTAAGAACCCGGGATAAGTAAACTCGGCCGAAATGAAGCTCCTAACAAAAAAATCACTCACAAGAGTAACTATGAATATCCAACACTGCGCCAAATTATACCCCCAATTCCGTTTTGTCGTCGCCCACACGCCCTCACCCTGCGCCAAGACCATCCTCAACTGGGCTTGTAGTAGCCAATCGCGTTCGGGATGTGCATACTCGGCCCGAGATTTGAATTTAGCCCTGAAGACTTCGGTATGACGTACGCCGAAGTGGTACGCAGCAAGGCTGGAGAGCGAGACGAAAGCGGATAGCGTAAACGCGAGGATGGTTCCGGCTTTACCGTCGTGTATACCGGCCGTGTTGGATAGATAGGCAGCGAAAAAGACACTAGCGCTGATCACTACCGCGACGAGTGCTGTACCGGAAAAGTACGATGCGACGGCTTCTGGTCCGAATGCGGTTGCGACTGCGACCACGGGAGTTCGAAAGAATGAAGCGGAACATGCCAAGATGACCGAGCCCGTGACTGTAGTTGCGAATAGGGCTGCCGAGGAAACAGGCCAGAGAGGCAAGCTGGCAAGCACAAGAAGGGTGATAGACAAGAGACAGATGGACAGGGTTATCGTCGCAGTCGGTCGGAGCTGTGTTGTAATAAATGGGTAAGCTTTAGATGGCGGAGAAATAATTGTAGATCCTGGCTGACCTTATCAGCCAGCCATGTGGCGACGGCGAGAGCGATGAACCCGGATGCGGTGTAGGATATGGTGATCCACGATCCTAGGTTTCCTTGAAAGGGCGAGCCGCCGAGTCTGTTAAGGAGGTACGGTAGATCAAGTATCAAAGCTGAGCCCAAGAGTTAGCCGCACCTCATCCACTGCCGAGATGAATACGTACCATTCCACGGGACAAGGGCGACCACTCCAAACAAATAAAACGCAACTCTTGTGAGGACTGACAAGGCGGGCGCAGGGGAAGGAGTCACAGGGCTGTCACCTCCCACCGAACTACTCATCCCCGACGACGAACGTCGATCTCCGATAGCACCGTAGGAAACCATTAGCCGCACTCGAATAGGGACAGATTTTAGGCCTAGATCGTCGAGCTGAAGAGACAGGGGCTCAAACCAGGAGGACACAGGAGGGGCAACATGCGCAGGCCACACCAGTCGAGGGAGAGTCGAGGATGCAACGAGTCCGTCATGAGTATGGTGATCGTTGTTCAGTTTTCTTTTTCGCTTCCGAACACTTGATGACAAAGCAATCTATCACGTCAGCCACGACGTCGAGGCAAGTGTATTCCGCGAAACTGTGTTGTTAGGATATATGCTGCTTTATCGTACATTCAACGCACTCCCCAGACATACGGCACACATGTGCGAGATGAGTTGAACGGGATGAATGGGAAATGTCTTGGCTGAATCCATCCGATCTGGGAGCCCACAGAATCTGTATGATTGTTTGTTGTCTTCCCCTTCTCTAATAGTTAACTCGTTCCTCTCATTAGATCATATTACGGAGGAAAGTAGTCTATATACGTAGAGAAAACCGAAATCCAGCAATGATCATCTAAAACCCGCCCATTAATTCCCATACTTCTCCAGGTCAGTTGGCATAATCGCTCGTGCGCACGCTGAAAAGGGCCCCCTCTTGAGCATGCGCTATCATTCTTTCCTACAAGCCCGGCTCTTGAAAATATTTGGCCCTTCGGCAATGAACTAAAACATGAGTCTTATATTCTGCAATCGAGCAAGCTTCGGATCGGGCATACATGCATGGGTCATTCAAGTCGGTCAGTGGCTGTTTACAAAGCAGAGTCATTGGATCCCTCATGTTTTCTGATGAGAGGCAAATCTGGCTCTACGAGAAAGCGCCGGAGGCATTTCACAAATACTAAGTATTTGACACTGGGGTTGTTGCTGCTCCACAGTACTCCCGCCTCGGCATTCACCGACTGGTACAACTCTCGCTCTTTCCTTCGGCGTTTTGTTTTCGCGTCCACCTCGGTATCCTCACTCACTCATCGCCGTAACAGCTGCGCTAGGTCCCTACCCGTACCAAACTCTATCTCCCGCCCTTGTACGATACATGCTCCTCATATTAATGCGCATATACCATCACGTAGAATCCACGTTAAGCACAAAGACCCAGAGAAGCATGAAATTTGCGATATCTGGGTTGAAACAAGGCGAAATGTACGCAGAATCCTATCAACTCGACTTCGATAGAGTGGAGTGCCTAACGGCTCGTAACATAACGGTACCTCGACTTCTTCGGCCTTTTTCTTCATGTCCCCATGCATTCGGTTCCACAGTGCCTGCCCGGCGCTACAACAAGAAAATACATGATCGGAGAAATCCGTTCAAATTCCAATATGGATATACGGCACCCATCTCTCATACTCCTTCTCCCCGACTTTATCCCGCAGCTCCGCAACGGCCATATGAAGCGCCCTCGCCGCTCGTTTGATATCCGCCACCCCCCCTTCCATCAGTTTCGCATACACTTTATCGGCCACTACCGGCGCATCTGCGTCTCCAATTGACCACATTGTAGCAATCACGCTCGAGTACCCGGCCATCAGCATACCAGCAGCCAGGTGCACCGCTTCCTCTGGCATATCCTTGTCTCCAGTTGCCGTTTGACAGGCCGACAGATACGCTAGCCCGCCTTTGCACGAGGTCGTCGACTTGCTCATGATAGTGGCCAGGTCGAGTGTGCTATCATGAAGTAGAAATGCGCTCTTGGTGGGTTCGACCGGGTTTTGTATAGCGTGGCATGCGAGATGAATCCAACTGTGGGTCTGCATCTGAGCTAGCACGGCGCTCGCAGTGGCATCGTATCCGTCGAGCTGAGTCACGGAGAGTCCGTTTGCATGCCTCTTGACCTGAGCAAGTTCTGCGATAGTACCGGGTAGGTGCGCTTGGCCCGCAGCGGCCGCTTGACCCACGGCTAGGACGCCCAGAAAACTGCTAGGCTTATGGCGGGTCGCCAGCAGAGCGTTCAAGGTAGGCGTGTAAGACGAGACAACATAGTTGTATACCCTCGCGTAGGGGTCGGTGTGGAGCCCTGCGGCGTGAAGGGGAAGAAGAGACAATGGACCAGTGGTACACCATGTGAGATGAGGTTGCTCATCAGCGCGTAAAGGGGTCTACAACCAAGAAGCGACGTGAGCATAGTGTAACTGAAACTAATCTAGCGCACGTACAGTATAGCCAAGGTGATCCAGCACGGGCTTGACAACTTCAGACCATAAGGCCGCCAGTATACTCCGAAATATGTCGCAAGGCGTGTTTCGATGCTTCTTCACACCACGGGTGACAAGATTTTGGCTTTGTAACACGCCAATCAATCGGGCACGAGCCAGTTTTGCTTTATCGAGCGAGAAGTTAGGGAGGGGAGCATGGCCAACTGTGCTGCATCCTGGAAGTAGTACGAGTGCGTCACATGAGGTGCTTGAGATATTGACTAGAACTATTGGACCAGACTGTGCTGCCTGTAACAGACGAGACGCCTTGGTTGGTCGTAGGAAGTCCTGAAAACCGGGACATGCGCGAGCTTTTTTGAAATGTGATGTATTTACCGTCGAGTCAAGGCTAGGCCTTATCGCGCGACAACAAACACAAAGTACGAAAGAGAACATGTACACTATGGCAATAAAAGAGTTTAGTTGATAACTTAGCTCAGAAACACGGGCAAGAGGAGGCGCAGAGGCGCAAGTACACGGCGTAACACTATCTAAGTATATCTCGGAAGCGGCCTGTGCGGCGTACGTATTCTAAGAGGATAGGAAAAGCGCTCGGATCAGAAAAAAGAGAAGAAAGTTTCAGAAAATCTCTGCCTCGAGAGGCGAGGATGTCTCGTCTGGGCGCGTCGTAATTGGGGCAGCGGAGGATGTAGTGCGAGACTGACTCCTGGGCCTCCTGACAGCTTGGGCACACGGGTGAGTCAACTGCCTTCATGTTGAATAGGTGACGCTGTAGCGGGATGTGTCATGCGCGAGCTTGTTCCAAGAGCCGTTCCCATTCTTGCGTGTATTGGCGGTGTTTTTGAGACATACGCTCTGAGCTCTGTGGATTATTTATGTCAAGATCTAAGAACTCCGGTGCTTCAACCTGGTCCAGTTGACGTGCAACAGTCTCAAGACGGTCCGCAAGCGCCGGGTCTACAACGCGCAGATCGTCGAACGGCGTACGAAGGTTCATTAACTGCTGCCAAACAATGGAACGGCTTTCTTCGAGCCATTCCAGTGCTAGATCAAGCTCGCGGAAACGGATGGCAGCTGCAGCAGCTTCGACGGCTATGTCTCCAATGGAAAGGATGGATTGGTACCGTTGTTGGACGGTAGCTCCTAGCCAAATTATACGCGGTAAGAGACTAATCGCGGCACGATAACCGTCTAGAGACTGAGATGAGGTCAAGCTAGCCCAATGGCATGCCGCTTGGAACCTAATGGCTGGGGGCCCTATTTCAAGTTCCGCTGCCTGTCGGAAATAGTCGACTACTTGGGAAATGTTCCGTTGATCCTCATTTAATTCCGCTTGCCTAAGGAGGTATCGGCCCAAGGATATGAGTCGCGTACACCTGCCCACGTCATCCATGGGGACTAGAGCTAAAGCTAGAGTTCCATATTCGATAGCCATTTCGAGGTCTTTGATACTGGCTGAGTGTCTAAAGCGACTAAAATATACATCTGCGACGGTGCCGTATCGCGCATGTTTGCTGGAGTGGTCGTCTGATGTGAGGGCTAGCGCCTGTATACTAGAATCGGTTGCCCGATCTATGTCTTCCTCCCGCCCTAGTACGTCAAAGCGAAGCCAGAGTGACATTCCAAGTCCCGCAAAGGCTGATGCCAACCCTACATGCCCTTCAGGGATTATCTTCAAGGCGTCATTGAAGCAGGATACGGCCCAGTCAATATCTGTTGTCCCTTTTGAGTGTAAATACCGTAGGCGCAAAGAATTCCCCAGAGCAATATAAAAGCCGTATTTATCTGCGTGGTTGTCTAGAGTGTTTATTAGGGCCTGTTCTTGATATTCGATCGCTTTGTTCATATCTTCATACTGGCCCAGGCGAAGAAAGCGGCCAATGAACGCAGATCCAGCGTTTGCACAGCGTAAATTTCGCTGGGGGTGGTTATCCGGAGTAAGCAAGATGGATTGAATGTGGGAGGTGATGGCCTGATCTATGTCTACTAGGTTTCCTAGACGCTCAAATCGTTCGCCCAGAGCATTTCCAAGCCCGTTGAGTATTACTGGCTTATCTGAATGTCCATCCGGGAGAAGTGGGACCGCTTGTTCATAAGAGGTAATCGACCTATTCAGGTCTAGAATTTGTCCTGTACTCTCGAATCTATTGAGGGAGGAAACAGCATGCATCTGGAGGTAGGCGCATTGACGGAATGGGTTGCCAGAGTTGACGGAGATAACGTAATCGAGGAGGCCGATTGCCTCATCTATATCCGGAGCACATCCTGTTCGCTGAAACCGGGCTGCCAGTGCACCTCCAAGCTCAGCTAATTGAATAACCATGTTTTCATCGTCGTGGGCTGTTAGGAAAACCGCTTTTCTGTGGCAATAAATAGCCCAATCAATGTCTCCGACCTGGCCGAGGCGCTTGAAACGGCATGAAAGGGATATTCCAAGGGGTAGGAGAAGTATCTGTATATTCACCCCAGTTGCACCTTCACCTGTTGCGAGTAGGATAGCCCGGTCAAGAGATGCAATGGACTGGTCTATGTCGGCGATGTCTCCGTGGTTTTCGAATCTATGCCTAAGCGCTAAGGATAAGTCGTACAAGAACTTGATACGGTTTTCATGATCTTGCTCGGTGAGCAGGATAGCGTCACGGTAGCGCCCAATGAGTTCGTTGAGATCTTCAAAATGGGCTAGTTCAAAAAAACGGCCTCTCAGAACGTCTAGGAAGCAACCAAGATACCGTATTCGGTCTGTGCAAGTAGAAGGAGCGAGCGATAGACATTTCCGGCCACAAGTGATTGCATAGTCGAGATCTTTGTAGTTGCCCAGATGCTTGAATCGGCTTTCCAAGGCCACGCCAAGACAATTAAGATATTCAGGCTTCTTGGAATGTTCATCGGGGATGGCGGATATCGCTTCTTCGTAGCAAATAATTGCTCGATCGATATCGGGGAGGTTTTGTCGTCGTTGGAATCGGAGGTCAAGCAACTTGGCGAGTTGACCTGGCCCGTTGGGATCGTGTTCGCTCAGGGTTTTATTGCCCGAAAGTCGCTGGTGCTCGAGGTCAATAGCCCGGTCAAGATCAGCCAGCTCATCAAAGTGGAGAAAGCGATACTGGTGATATTGCCCTAGGTTATCAAGCAAGGATGTAATGTGAGCGCTTCCCGCGGGAGCAAGCGACAGCGCTTGGTTAAGGATAGCAATCCCTTGGTCGATGTCCTCGGCTCTGTTGGAAAGCTGAAACCGAACTAGGAAGAGGAGGCTATGTTCCTTGAGGTATTCAAGTTTATGTTCCTCATCAAAGGGTTCCAAGGATATCAGTTGTTGGTCGTAGAATATCGCCTCATCGATATCGGGTATACCCTTGGTTACGCGAAACCTGTGATTCATGTGCGCACCACCAAGCCGTTGGAGCAGAGTACAGATGGTCGGATCCTCCTTGGGCGTTAACGAGAGGGCTTGTTTATAGGATACAACAGCTTGGTCAACGTCCGAGAGATTGGCCTGGTGTTTAAAGCGCCTGAGTAAGTTGTCACCAAGTGCGGTCAGCATCATTGGCTTTTCTGGGTGTTGATCATGTACTATCCGAACGACCTGTTGGATCCTCGATATTACCAGAGTAAGCTCATCTGCGGTGAGATTTTTGATTCGATTTTCTACGTCCTCTACGGACAGACTTTCGATCGTAGGGTGAGATGGACAGTTGGGGCCGTTCCAAAGCACAGCAACATGAGTTAGGGCGCGTTGTTTTGAGTTTCCCGCAGGACCGATATCGAGTGACGGTTCGTCCTTTGCTTGCTCCTAAAATATATTCGTGTGAGTTTTATAACGTCATCTCTACGCCCGGCGAAGCGCACCAAACGCCTGTAGGAGCGGCCGGATCATATAGGTTAGTTTGAAGCCATGCCATATGTAAACTGGCAGCATTCGCACCATGATGAATCCCACGATAGAAGCATTTGTGTATTAGAAGGGTACTACAGCAATAGCAGATTCAAGTTCAAGTTGGTGTCGCACAGAAGCTACAAATCCGACAGTTGGCAAAATTCTGTGAACACGAGGCAAATTTTCCCTGGATTGACAAGGAAGCACGGTTGGGGTCGAGACCGAGGCGGTGCTTCAGAGCGCTTATAGGGGTTTTGCAAAAGTCCTGGCCAAGCCAGGTTTTAAGCGTCCATACCGGAGACTGAATCTAGCGCGGTCAAGCCAAGAAAATGCGCGATGGAGTTGAACTAGTATTGATAATGCATATACCAATAAACTCGCAGATGATGCATACATAGAACAGAGTAAATATCGCCAAGAAATGAAGGTGAAAAAATGGTATTCAAAACTGTAGATCTGGCTTTTCGAGACGAGTTCAGGCCTCTAAAGGCGCCACCGGCGCGAAGCGTACATCCAGTATCTCGGATTAAATATCTAAATTATACTTTGTTATACGCATACATGATACTACGCGGTCTGGGGGTATGTGGAAAGTGTTCGTTGGTACGAGGCAGATATTAATTCAGGATTAGAGCGGGAGAGAACAACTTCGTCGAATAGCAAAACAGGGAGTGTTATTGACCACATTTGGCATGAACATGCAGGCCAAGAGCAAGGTAGTTGACATACGACACAAGTAGAGAATGCCATGCCTGTGTTTGCCTTATGTGGGTTGTTTGCCGTGTGATTTCAAATTCCCCCGCTCCCCCGCCTCTGTACATCACCGAACGATTCCCCTTTTGGATTCGCGCCCGCTTACCCACTGGGCTCGTGGCTGCGGCATGATCGAAGCGACCCGCAGCGGATGCTTACAGCCTCACTCATCCGCTGATCGGTCATGCGGCTAACACACAGCCTACAACGACAACAACCTCTAGTTGGAGTTGCTCGTATTTCACTGCCCGTTTAAGCTGATCCGCCTCAACCGGACGGCTTTTTACCCTCCACGATACCCGACTCCACCAATTCGCACAAGTATGCGAGTGCCTGCGCTTGAATATCCCCGTGTACAAACCTTTGCAATACCATACATAACGGAGTTCTTCTATCCTATCTCGGCCATCCTAGTTGTCTTGCTTGCCGCCTTAAATGGTTAGTACATGTTTTGCTTCGGTTAATTGGCTTTGTTATTATGGATTGTAGTGGCGATCGCTGGGAACGATGTCGTCAGCGAGCTCAAGGACAACCCGAACAACACTGATACTAAATGGTGGGCTCCGGGGTGGATACCCGAAAGCATAAGCCTTCCCACCGTCCCTGGGCCATGTCAACCCCTCACCATATCTCAACGCGCAACTTCTATTCGCACAAACTCCTCACTGCCAATATTTTCATATAGTGAGTTGTTTTGCCACCACCAAAACCTACGGAGCCTTATCGCATATTCTTGATACCTAGCCCTTTTGAATGGCCTGGGCAAATACCAGAATGGGACACCGAGGTGGTACGACTCGATCGAGTACAGCGCGCAACCGTTGGAGAACTGCGAGGTGCAAAATATCACTGCACTAATAGATTTTCAGAACCGTGGCCACACGCTAACGGTAAGTGAATAAATCTCAGAAATGTGGAGCCCAGATTGAACGAGGTGTGGCTATCCAAAGTCGAGTGTTATATGCAGTATTTCACCGACCGACGATAAGATGCCTCCGACCCTGAAATTTTCCACAAGATTTTCCAGAATGGCCAATACCGATCTCGGCTCGGACGACATCATCGATTACATTTCATCATATGTCGTCCCTCATACATCCGATATTAGAGACGCTCAAAGCGTCTTGCTCGTAGAAGGTTCGACACCACTAAACATGCTGGGAGTTCTCGACGCTTTTGGCAGCGAAATTCTCAAGGCACTGTGGGCGAGGAAATGGTCCTGGAAGATAGCTGGGAACGAAAGTTGGCCCGACCAAGCAGTTGTAACATGGTCGTCGAAACCAGACTGTGAGGGCGAAGATGCTGAGAAGTGGTGTAGAGCCGGAGGACCAGAGACGGGGGGAATCGGGCGATGGTATAGTAACACCAAAGGATCTCAGAGCTTCCATCCCGTTTACCTCGAACCTATGAATACGACTTTGTTCAACTATTTTGTTGCTATGCGGGACGCCATTCAGTGAGTGTTATACCCTTTCTCGTTCTTATGGACCGAGTCTAATTTGCTCGGCAGTCTCGACATGGGCAACGTAAATCACTCAACGAACATATTTCTGAACCATACCGCCTTTCAACAACGCATCGCCCATGACCCATTTATGTCAAGCGCAGCCCCCCTAATTATCGGCCGCCAGCGTCCAGATCGTGGCAACCCATACAATCCCACTCAATTTTGGACAACATGCACGTGGGGATGGGGGTGCATCAACGGGACATGGACGGACGCACTGTTAAATCAAGACCCAGCCCAGAACATATCTCGAGGCTTACCGCTGAAGCTATTCGACAGTCCGCTATACCCTACGGTGATCGACGTCAAGTATGTATGCCCGGTATTTAAACCGAAAACGATTGGATCATTGTTGGTGTCTGTATTTATCGGTGAGCGGGTTCGATTAGAAGGGAGCGAGCTGCTTATACCATCCACAACTCGAATAGGAACATTCTCGATGTATACAGCTCTATACGGCGTGTTTATGTTTATTGCTCCCCAAATGGATGAGTGGTATCGGAATAAACATGGGCTCAACCGCTTCTCAACGGGTGAGCTATTCCGAGTTTGTACACTGGTCTATTGATTCTCAAAACTCCCACTAGACTTGGGTGACTCGGACCAGTACCGTTATCATATCCCACCAGGTTCTTCTGAGCCTTATAAGACGATCGTGCGTATTTTTCCCGACCAGGCCTCTATGACTCTAATCAATCATGACCTAGTTTGACGCGTCTGACCTGTACCAACACAACGGAGACGGTATACCACGCTACGATCCAGATACATACCTCCTAGCTCAAATGCCTGGAAACCGGAAGTCTCCTTTGCCTCACGGTGCATATTTGCCCGTGCCTGCCCCCAGTTCCAAACTTCCTGCGCTGAGTTCTGGCTCGATAACCTCGAGACGGTCTCGGAATGTTAGGGTCGCCAACAGTTCTCCGGATCCTGAGCGAGATTCACTCTTGCGTAGGTCTTTTGAACTGAACGAGCACTCTGCGTCGTCCGTCGGTGACGGTACCGCTGGAGCAACGACCCCGGACCATGTAGTATCCGGCCCAGCGGCAACATAATATTCTATCTCGACGGGGGACCGACAAGAAGGGAATTGTTAGTCTTGAACAGGTATGGGTCGCGCGCGTTTTCCCTTGTACTATCATGATTACTTTCTTGGTTCAAATTTTATATATATTCCAATTCATGTATAAGTCTCTGCGAATTGTCTTGTATTTCGGTTACCCGGTATAGCGTCATTGGACACCGCTGCGCCCGCATTCCCCTCTAGATATTCTAAATAGACTCGCACTATCGAAATTCCATTCCAGTGCCGACTTCCAACCCATCTAACTGCCCATTACATATCTTTGTTCTAAGGTGCGCGCAGCGCACGATCAACGAGGTGTTACACGTTGCCGTTACAAAACGCGAAAATCAGCAGTATTTGCCCGATAGCTCAGAGACCAGGGTGACTTACGAAAATTGAAATCCAACAGTTTGTAGAGAATCGCAGTGCGAATCGAATGGTTTACTTCAGAAAGCGATTGAGCAAGTAATGGGAGAGTTATTTCTTAATCTTGACCAAATCCTTAGGTCACATGACCCTGGCTGGCTGTGCCTGGCTCGAGCACTAGAGTGCATACATGAGTGATTCAGGATACAGAGAGACAATAGGGAGATCTTCAACACAAATATACAAGTAGGACTTGGCATAGGTGTATAGGAAGCAAGTTAATGAGCTGTTAAATCAAGAAATACCAGCTTCCTTCACATCCTTCATGATATGATCAGGAAATGCTCTATGCCTATGGAATAGTTTTGTTGCCCAAGCAGCTTGAGATCCTGTCATACCCTTCCTGTACCCATCAGCAAACCGATCTGCTCGGTTAAAATACCTTTTTGACAGATTTATCAGCTAAATACCAGCTTAAATGTTGAAAATACACAAAAATTGCGCCCACCTTCGAATCTGGGTAATGGATATACCATCAAGAGACTTCACAACATTATGTCTCATTTCTGCCATACTCTTTGGTGCTCCATACTGCCTATAGTTGCGCTTTGCTTCCCCCCAGCACTGCTCAATTGCATTGAGTTCACAGTGGTATTTGGGAGATAAAAGCAGCTTGTGCCCATGGGACTCAACCAGCTCTGCAAGGGCACTTTTAGGTGCACAAAAGTCAGGCTGGGTATAAAGAGCTTTGCGACAGCAGCAGTCAGTCTCGTCTTTTGGGCAGCCGCCACTGCATGAAGCACACATATTGAATGCGTTTTGCCAACCCTGCTCAAATAAGATTTGTGCCATACCCTTGAACCACCATTCAGTTGGGTGACCAGATGGGTGCCCTGGTGGCCAGTACAGGTCCTGTGGTTCTCCATTCGGAAGCTTGGCACCTTGCATACGGTCAAGGTATTTTGTGCCATCAGGATGTGTGCGTTCAACCAAAAAGTTCTTCTTGGGAGAGTTTTTGGGCATCCCAGTTGCAGAGAGAGCTCCTAGTGTAAACCTATGGTCAGTTTAGGGGGCAAGAATACAGCATATATGCACATGCCCTCTGAGCGTTTGACATGGATAGTTGCATTGTCAAATATAAAGGCATGATCCTCATCTGGATAGTCAGTCGCAATAATTTCCAGTGCAGTCTTCATCTGGGCAAGAATGTGCTTGTTGCAGAAGTATCCATCTCTGTTTTTCCCAGCTTCAAAAAGCACACGTGCACTCTTAGCCCTTTAAAATTAGTTAGATTATCTTCAAGAAAGGATAAGAAGTTATGAGTACCCATCTCGAGAATGCAGGAAGCCATGTGTAGCAGAGACAAAGTCAGAAACCATCAGAGATTGACCTTCTCCTTTTGGCTGAGGATCATGTGTGGGCTCAGGACTATTCCAAATATGGCTTGGCTGGTCATTCTGGATGAATGTAGATTCATCATGGGTCCATTTGGTTACTGGGCAACAAGTGGTGACATGTGGTTGACTAGGGTCTGGACAGACCTGAGATGGAATCTCATTGCCATCACCATCATACACACGAGACCGCTGATCCAGGCACTCAAGTTCAGGGAGATAGCGAGTCTGCCGGTAGTCTGTCACATCATCACGCTCATGGCCATCCTTGTATTGACCTTTCCTAGGCTGACCCCAGATGAAACCAAGTTCATGCATCCAGTTGCATGCTGCACTTTTGCACACAGGCTTGTCACGTTTCAGCTGAGCTTGAACCTCTGGCTGGGATGTGTATTCAATGACATCATCAGACTTGACTCGTCGACCACAGGCCTGAAGGAACAAATACAGCTCTTGGCGAAAGTCCTCGTCATCCAGTGCTGAGTGTTGAGAGTGCCCAAATGGATTATCAAAAGGAGCTGAAGGGTCATCAATCAAGATTCGACCCCATTCACGGAGTGACCGAGCATGGTAGGACCCTTTTCCAAAAGCTTTTGCCGCATATGTAGACGCATCAGACCAGTTAAGCTTGAGATCAAGGTCACAGTAGAATCGGAACATGATTAGAACAGCAAGAAGGTGTTCCCGAGTGTACAGGTCAATTTTTGCATCTTTATACCCTTGGCCAGTTGCTCGGGGGGGCTTCAAGCGATCCTGCAGAAGTTTGAGAGCAGTTAAAACATTCTCTCGAGCTGGTGCAGTATATTTTGATTCCTCTTGAACAAGCCCACTAATGCTCAAAAGACAAGTGTTAGCAAATTGGACATGTAATCAAACCAAAATAAAGAAACAAACCTGTCCAATGTATCTTCAGGCTCCAATGAGTTTAGTGGCCCATTCAGTGGCTCATTCCCATCATATTTGAGCTTCTTCTGAATGTCAAGCTCTCAATATGTAGTATAAACTAATTATTAAAATTCACAACAAACCCCCGGGTTGTAAGCTCCTAAATTTTCGCCTTTTCGCTTTTTCCAGCTCTTTGGACGGGTCATTGTGTGGTGGACGGGGTGGGATTGGCTTCGGGCGCCAATTGATATCTTCAGTCATGTGATTCACAGCCATGGCAAGTATTTGCGAAATAACTCCCCCATCTTTTGCTCAATCAATTCACGAAACACATCGTTTGATTTGCACTGCAGTTACCTACAAACTGTTGGTTTCAGATTTTTATAAGTCGCCCTGGTCCTGTAGCTATCGGGCAAATACTGCTGATTTTCGCGTTTTGTAACGGCAACGTGTAACACCTCGTTGATCGTGCGCTGCGCGCACCTTACTTCAAAATAGTCAGTTTTTATGGCGCAATCCACGTGCTTGCTGTCACGGGCTACCCTTAGGATACCGGTTGACTCCCGGTAAGAATCAAATATCGGCAACCTTGAGGGATGTAGTTTCACAAGGCTAGAGTAGGCCTGACCAGTTCATAAAATGGTGATTGTACGAGAGTCCTTCGTTCATGAATCCATCAACGTGTTAGACCAAAGTATCTTCCAAATCTCTATAATTCCGACTCGACAAGGCCAGAAAGAAACGGCGTGTCCCCTGGGGTAGCGTGGAAATCACACAAGCGACACAAGAGATACAAGCGTAAAGCGTAAGAAGGCTGCCGCAAGCAGATGAGAGAAGAAAATCCCCGCGAGGAGATGCAAAACCCGGCTACGTGCTTGGAAACGGGGAGAGATGGAGAAATCATATTCGAGATATGAATTATTCACCTCAGATCTGGTCATGGGAGCAGTAGAAGATATTACGAGCTTTAAGCCATTTTAGCTTTCCTCAATATTTTCGACCGAGAGCACAACCGTTCGAACCAACGACGAAACGACCAATCTCTAGACATACAGTCCGAGGTTGCACTAGGTTCCGCAGAGAATTACAGCTGTCCAACCAAGATTTTTCCGATATCGCCCGTACAACAAGTTATCCCGCGTAGCGCGTTCTTGGCTCGTGGTGGGTGGGAGCGAGGCGGTGGTCCTTGTTTGCATTTGCTTGAGGTTAGGCCCTGACGTAAGCGCCAAACTGCAAAGCACGGTCGTTCGAGCCCGGTGTGATTAGGGTTGAAAAAATTAGCTAGTAGACAGAGAAAGATGTTGCACGTAGGCTCAATACATCTTGTATTAAGTAGAAGTAAATCTGCTCTAGCACGAAAGTCCAACCATTGTCTCATTGTTCACACGAGGACGTTGATAAGTATATTGCCCGCACCGATCCATTGGCGCTTTAGGTAGCTTTGAGCTCGAGGCTCCTTTTCCACTGCTTCTACCAAGCCTAAAATAACCAGCGATTTTCCCTCTTCCCACCCACGACGTGCAGAAGCGGGCCAACATGATCCCAAATGGGGTCCCAGTCATGTATGTTGCCGATCCGGCGATGCCTTGTTCAGAAGTAAAGGAACGATAGAGAAACTGCAAAATACTAGAATGATCGTCGACAACGAGCATCGTTTAGGTGGAAATACCACGCATATAATCTATGTAAATAACAGGATGACTTTTCATCGACTAGGACCTTGGACACGTACAATTCCAATTTGTAGTTAGCGTCAACACTCCCCCAAGCGAGTGCCATCC
This sequence comes from Ceratobasidium sp. UAMH 11750, assembly GCA_019677335.1. Classification (NCBI taxonomy): domain Eukaryota; kingdom Fungi; phylum Basidiomycota; class Agaricomycetes; order Cantharellales; family Ceratobasidiaceae; genus Ceratobasidium; species Ceratobasidium sp. UAMH 11750. Next base: position 4,528 of record WSLM01000118.1, on the reverse strand, counting down.
TACCCACCAAAGAATTCTTAAATCAACGTTTCTCGCCTACAGCTAAGGCGCTAACAACGAGGACACCAAAACTCAACCGAGCTCGACATGAACACATCTCTCCAACCTAACCATCAGCATTCCAACCACACCACAAAAACCAAATACAACAGCGACAACATACTAGTCCAAAACGACTCGACCACAGAGATCCATCAGAACATGTGGCACCTCGGGCTCAGCACGCCGGCGGCCGGTAGAAGATAGGTTGTACGTATTTCCGATCCGTGGTGATCGTCGGCCCTCGTGGGTCGAATGTTGCCTCGACTGACGTCGTAGTCTAGCCTGTCTTTTGATTTTGTCTTGGGAGATTCTGATGGACGACCCTTGTCATATTGGACGAATGCGGTATAACCCGCCAAAGAGATACTATTCGTAACAACCATGTATGCATACGTACAAACCAACATCCCAATCCTGTAATCCGAAGGAAATCATGAAGAACAACAAACAAGTCGTAAAGAACAACACAATCATGAAGAACAAAAAAATCAAAAGACATTGCAGAATCTAAAGCATATATCGGAACAACGGGCTCGCATCACCCATCTCCCTAAACTCGCTCTTTCGCTCATAAGTGATTCCTTCGTCTTTGCACTGTTGCTCCTTTTGGCGATTCAGACGAGCGAGGTTCCACCATGTGAACCCGGCTGCGGCGTGGGCCATGCAGAGTACGCCGAGGATGACGTTGTGGCCGAGTTTGTAACGCGGGGCGTCTTTGGCGCGGTAGACGAACGAGGCGCAGATGCCGCCGAGGTTACCAATACCAATCCTGTCAACCGAGTCGTTAGTTAGGAGAAGAAAGAGAGGAGAGAGCGACGTACGCCATAGCAAGAACAACCGAACGCTTAGTATCCCCACCAACATTATTGCTAATCCACGAGATCAAGCACGGAACAGTCGAATAAACACCCGAACAGCACAAGAAAATCCCAGCATACGCCACATCCGGGTTCTTCGTCCCACGAATCATGGCATAACCCGTGATACTAACCAACTGCAAGCCCATGACAAATGGTGCACGTCGTCCGACCTTGTCACTGCACGTCGCAGCAGCGTACGCGACAAACATAGCGAGACAGTACGGAGGAGTAGACATGAGCTGGGCTTTAGCCGCCGTGTATCCGAGGTCTTTGATGATTTGCGGGATGAAGAGCGAAAATGCATAGACGGGGATGAGACCGCCGAGGTAGATGATGCTAAAGACCCAGGATTTGTAGTCGGTGAATGCTTGTTTGACGAATTTGGGAGAGTAGTGAGTTGCGAGGTCCGGAGAGTCATTTTTCATCATTTCTAGGAGGCGTGTGCGTTCGTCTTCGGAGAGGAATTTTGCATTTTCGGGGAGCTGTGACCCAGTTAGTGAGTGGAACAAGAAAAGGTGGAGAGGGGGCGTACGTCGTGCATATAGAAGAACGAGATAAGACCAACGATGATGGTGACGAGACCTTCGAGGAGGAAGATCCACTGCCATCCTTTGATCCCACCGAGGCCGTCCATCTTGACAATCCCATACGCCAAAATCCCACTAAACGCCCCAGAACTCGTCGTGGACCTAAATCAAATCATCAATACCAGATATCAAATCCGAAGCGAGCGCCACACATACGCATAAAAGATGGCAATACGCTGCGCCAAGGAACCGCGGGGGTACCAAAGCGAGATGTAAAAGTTGATTCCGGGGAAGAGACCAGCTTCGGTTACGCCGAGGAATACGCGGGAGATAACTATTCCCGGATAGGTGTTGACGACGCACATGAGGGCGGTGACGAGCCCCCAGGCAACCATTTGTCCGGGGAACCAGCGCGAGGCGCCGATGCGCTTCATGGCCAGGTTGGAGGGGATCTCGAATGCGCAGTACTGGGGGCAGAGTCAGTGATGGGAGGAGTGGAGAAGGGTGATAAGGCTTACTGTAATGTAAAAGACGGATGCGGCAATGTTGTAGTCAAAGCCTTTCATCTTGAGGTCTTTTTCCATGCCTGCGATCTTGGCATTTCCAAAGTTGGTACGATCCCTATGGAAAAATGAGCACCAGTATATGACGAACACGACCGAACCTACAAAAACGACAAGAGATGCAGGAGCGAGACGAGGGGAAGCAAGTTCCAATCGAGCTTGCGCAGCAGACGGTTGTCAGACAGCTGCTCGCCGGCCGGGAGCTTGGGCACAGCGACAGACGAGTCCTTTTCCGAGTGCTTGTCGAGCGAGGACGTCGAAGGAGACTTGGTGGCCATGGTGGGATGGTGCAGAGCCAGAGAGTCTGAACGCGAGTCTATAAACTGCAGGTCGGCACGCCAAGGCACGGGAAATGAGGCACGCGGGATAGGGTGGGATGTGGCCGGCCGGGAGCTATTTGTTGCCACCAGACTATATGCGGTATTTTCTCCTCTGATTCGGAGCTGGGCAGACAGAATTAGATGTCCCTTGGCTTCTTGGGTCTGACTCAGCATGCCTATTTGTAATCACGAAGCGCTATGGCGAGCATGCGGACCGTCTCTTCCCGCCCGGCAACGTTCAACACTCGGTCCACACTCGGTCACCTGGAGCGACGAGAAGACGTCTATGGTGATTGCCTCGTCGGCTTCGCAGCGTCCGGGAACATTGCTGCTGGTCGGCCCTCTGACTTTCACAGGCGAGTATACCCTTACCTCTCGTACGCCGGTTTCAGGAGCTGATTACCAGATATGCAAAATATAGCTAGTGCAGTACCTGATTCCTCATGTGCCTACAGAACGCCAACCCTCGTATGTACCTCTTCGCGGTGCCTCGGAATCCGGCCATATTCCAGTTTCACACCGCCGAGCTATGCCGAGCATTCAATCGCAATTAAGCATCGCGGTTGACAGCGATCAACATGTCATTCTCCATCATAGGCAAAGTGCAATCACCCCGCACCCTGGGTGCCACCCGCGTGGTCAGGATATCGCATCCGGTCCCCGACGCTCCCGCAAATACCCAGCCCTGTCGTCGCCATCACCGCCCCTAGTGTCTACCCGTACACTCTTGGCACATCATATATAGCTCCTGGCTTGGGTCCGGCTTGGGTGGTCTCGGCTCTCCCTTTCTCGTGTAACACTAGCTCGTATCGTCATGCCCCCAGCGCAGGCCATTATCCCACGCGGGTTCGACGTTTTGCTCGTCGCGGCTGCGACTGTCAACCCGACGTCCCAGACATCGGCCTATATGCGCGTCGCCGCTATGACCTTGGCCGCGTATGAGTATGTGTCTTGCTCGTGTGGTTGACTTGGGCTGACGATTGTGTAGCTGGTTCATCACACTCAAGCCTGAAATCAGGCTTTACCAGCGGCACAAGTCGTTGAGCAAGGGTGTCGTCCTGTTCATGGCCATTCGGTATGTCCAAGTCCCTACATTCTGGGATCACACTAACGAGTGGGCAGATACGTGAGCATCGCGGCCATCATCACATCCAACGTCGGCTTCTTCGGCACCGGATTTTCAGCGAAAGCGTGTCACCACTACCACCTCGTCGCACCCCTTCTCAAAAGTCAGCTCTTTCCTTCTAAACTTTCGGCATCATCTCACCGACTTTCTTCTAGTGTTTGCGACGCTCATCTCGCAGATCATCATCTCCATCAGGACGTATGCTATCTCGCGCAAGTCCCGGTGGGTGCTCTGGACGCTCAGCGGGTTGTTTTGTTTGTCATGCGTGGTGAGTCAGCCAACGTACTGTTTACGCAACCACCTTTGCTCACTTGGAAACTGCTCGGTCATCTTCTTTTTGGGACATATTCGACGTCGCCAGCCAGAGATTCTTGGAAACGCCTGGCAGCGCAAGGCCGTACAAAATTCCCAGGTATGTCTTGATTTCTCTTCTGTATCTCTCGATTCTGATCAAACCCTCCAGTTCAAGTAAGCCAGGCTCGTTCTCGTAGGTCAGGCTTCTGACCCCGTTTCCTAGTTGCACATCCGGAAACCTTCCAGAACACAAAATCGCATGGCTGCACTACCTCGCAGCCGTAGTGTTTGACACTGTAGCGATGGGTATTGCAACGTTTTACCTCTATTCGCCTACCAAAACGACGTAAGTTGTTAATTTCCCAACTGTCATTGTACTGTGCCTTATTAATATGCCTAGGATAACTGGCTTGGCCAAGGTTATGCTCGAAGAGGGGCTTTTGTATTTCTTATTCCTCACAGGTCAGTCTTAATTTGTCCATTCCACGACAACACGTGCTGAACTAGGCTGGTTTTATTTTGCGTTGGCGCGCCACATGACAACCTCCATTTCATCCGTACCTTTCATTTCCATACGCCATGCTGTGGACTCTAACCCACCTCGTCATTACCCGGCATTAGTCGCGAATGTGGTCAACCTCTGCATGTTCCTTACCGCGGATATCTCTACACAGTCGTGCGCCGCAGTATTTGGTCAGGCTGTCACGATGATCATGTCTCAGCGGATTATCCTCAACTTGCAGGGTTAGCACTTTCCTGTCTTATTAATTAATTCCGAGTCTGACGCCACACCTTG
>WSLM01000117.1:0-30265 GCA_019677335.1 Ceratobasidium sp. UAMH 11750 | reverse complement strand
CCGTCCAACGCATCGGGGCGCTTTCTGTTGAATGCCACGTCCAATGGGTCAGAAGTTGGGCTATTGTCTGAACCTCAATTAGGTCCAACTTCCTACCGAGAGCCAATGACCCCAGAACATTTGGATCATCTCGGAGGCACCCGGGGACAACCAGCAAAACATACTAGTACTATTTTCTCAAGCAAGTCAAAAATTCGGGAACTGTAAGTCATCGTCAAGAGTGAAGCGTGTATGGTAGCATTCATGCGCATTGCATAGGACATACGACTCGATTGACTCATGTGTTGAACCAAGCACCCCAGTTCGTAATGATCACGGCAAGGCACATGTACCGAGGTAAGCCAATGCTTTGCTGGACACCGTTAAGCTAGCCTTCGCTGAGGCACACTGACCACAAATCATCTCTAATGTTCAGGGCAGCTGATTCCCCTCGAACCGTCTCAAACACCGGCGGAATGGATTCCAGTCCCACATTAAGCTTAAACTCGCCATTTGGCTCAATGGCACTCCGCTTGTCCAGAGATAACCAATCACCTAGGTGTGTATTTCGTTTACTACTAGTTCTTAAAGTGGCTGGATGGATGCTTATCTGCCATTATCTCTCCCCTGTGCTCTAGTAGGTTGCTGGCCAGTAGTTCCGGATGGGATACTGGCTCCACTGGCAATGATATGCACAACGTGTCCTCAGGGCCTTTGCCATGCCTCGACATCAACCAGGTTCACCTTGACGCCGAAATCGATATTTTGAGTCTAGATGAACCCAACGACGGAGAAAATTGTGGAACTCCAGGAGAGCCTTTCGACGGAGCGTGCATCTCTGGCATTGGCCGTGGCCATAGTGAAATGGAGGTTGTGTTCCATGAAAACTCTGACCATGATGTGGATGTTGTGGGCATAGAAGAGTCCGACCAGGAGTGCTCGGCTGCAACATCAGCAATTTCGGCGCAGGTGAGCCTGTGAGACCCGTGGTCACCGGTTGACTCAACCTGCTCCCCTCATACCTCGTAAAGCGCCTGATATCAAGCCCCTTGGCCACCCACAGTTCGTAAGTGTGCACAACTCTAATGCTTGGAAAAATCCGTACCGTGAACCACGATCTCACAGTACTGTATTACTTGGATGCAGTGAAGTGAAGACTGGCTCGGAGGTCGATACTGGAGGATCCAAGCTGCTGAAACGTCGAGGATCAAATGAGTCACGGAATTTTGTAACGCCGTCTGGCCAGCGCACCAAGCGGAGGATGGTCATGTCGGTGGAGATACCGATTAGGAGCTCCCCAGGATCCGGACTTACGCGGAGAGCACGAGTCCGGTCCACGGAAGGCATAACTCAGGTTCGAATTGGCCGGAACAGGCTTGCTACAAGCTCTAGCTATATTGCTGAGCTTACCGCAAGCTATTTGCCGAATGAAGCGCCAGTGATGGAGCCGTAAGTCCGTTGGTTTCAGATGGAAAATTACCGGTTGACATATTACAGTAGCATTGTGCCACTCCACTTGAGCAGCCCGAGCAACCACCCGACCCATACTGACATCTCACTCAACGTGCGTACTAAATTGCCGTCACCAATCCCGTTTGCCAGCTTCAAACAGCACAACGCAAAATGGTGAGTTTTTAATCCCATTCACGTCAACTAGTTCTGAGAGCACATAATGGGAATAGCACCGATTCATCGTCCAATGAAACATTGGGTTCTGACCATGCAACCACCAGTAAACTTCGTTCTCCCCAACCGTTACATGTTTCTTCATTGCCTCGCAATCACGACATCCAAGATCCCACTGAGGTAATTGATATTAGCGATCAATCTGACGGCGAGGATGAGAGCAAGATGGCCATTGAGGAAAAGACACCAGAAGAAGCGGTCTGGTAAGTACATTTGGTGTTTGGAACGCAGCTCAATTGGACGCTTCTATGTAGCTCCGAAATATTAGGCCCTACGGTTGAGGCTTATAATAGTGAGTCTGTGCGGAACGCGATGACTTCAGATGAGAGCCCGTGAGTGATGGTACGCATTGACCTTTTGACTCTATTTCAAACGTGAACGCAGGGACTGGGTTCGGTGTTCTACGTCTTTACCCGACGAGCGCTTAGCGCCGCTACGCAACTGCATAGCCGGCTGGGCGATTGGTTATGATTGGGAGGACAACTCTGCTTCCAACCCTTTTTGGACACTCGCCAATGATAAATTGATGGGGCTAGAGGTGATGGATTCCACTGTCAGTTATCTGGCCTACCAGGCTATGCTCACCTCTAAGGTTCACTCCAAACTTGTTTGCGTCATCCCCCCCTCTGTCTACGGTTCATTCATTTCAGAACGGGATTGGTCCCAGGGCTTGCAATCTTGGCTTAAGAACTCAGGGCCGGACGGGCCAACTAGACTCTTCACAATGCGCGATATGGTTTGGATGGGATTTCAGCCACCTGCACGTGTCATTTTGCCCATCATTGATCCTTCACACACACACTGCTACCTCTGGTATGGGGATGTCAAACAGCGGCAAGACGAATCGACCTATGATTGCCAGCTTTATTACCTGGACTCCCTACCAAAACCTTCATCCAACCTGATGGAACAGCGTCTAACTAGGGCTAGAATGGTTCTTCAGTATGTGCTCCCCCAGATCAATGGCAACGTAACAGGTGTCCACCATTACATCAAAGCTTACCAGCAAGCACGAGGCAGCCTCGATTGTGGATACTTCGTCTGTCAAGCCACGTCTGCTCTGGTGTGCTACGAGGAGAAAGCCCTTGAAGCTCCGATTAAGGTAGCTTTGGTATGCGCACGGGTCAAGCTCATCCTACAGGAATGTTTCAATAAAGCCTTGGTTCGTCTGAGCCAAAGATACCTGCATGCGCGGCCAATTGCCCTACATAGAGATACACGAGTCTCTCCCCCGCCTTGGCAAAAGCGACCCGATACCAGTCCCCATAGCCCCCCATCTGCTAAGCGGGAGCGATCGGCATGGGTCCCCCCCGAGTACCACCGGTCTTTGTCCGAGCCTCTAGGAGATAGTAGCCCAGAAAACTCCAAGGTAGACGGTTGGGAAGCGGTTTATGGCCCAGCAACAATGACACATTTCAGCACAAACACTTTCGGCAACGCCAAAATGTTCACAGAGCAGCTCCAAAATGGTGGATCTTCCCCCCCACCTGGGCTTCTTGCCGATGTCGTAACACGCCTCCCTGGAAGCCTGTTGAAAGCAATACTACTCGAAGATGACTACAGGCCTATTAGATGGCTACCTGGCATACACGTAGTTGGAGGAGAACGTGAAGAGGAGCTGGAGAAGCCAGAGGACTGTTTGGGAGTTGCCAGAATGGGCCTTGCACTGGGGTACCTTCGACCCGGCAGAGAAAGAAGCTTGGCTGTCCTCACAGGGGAGAACAGAGGACAACCCCTCCGTCTGAACTGGGCGGCTGAAACGTTACACATCAACGAGGAATGGCTCTCTGCCAGTCTGGACATAGACTCCCTATCATTAACAACCAGCGATCCTCAATTCACCATACCCGCTACACTCCATGCTTACCCCCCAAGGTCCACTACGCTTACCACCGACAACGGCCTCTCAATCACTGTCAACGGCGTGAAGCGCCCACTTAGCCATTGTAAGTGATTTCTATACTCTGTGAAGTGAACTATGGTCACAAATTTTGATTAGTCCCCAATTTCACACTATTGAATCTCGGCTTAAATAACCAGTTCAGGGGAAACCTGTTTTTCCCAAATTACGACAAGGGCAAGGACGAAGGTGGTAGATTCATCACTATGCTCAGCAAGGAAGATTTTACGGAGTGGTGGGAAGAAGCGATGTTGCAGTCCATCTCCAGAATTGCTGCCATCTGTCCCCCCGAATTTCGTTCCTCTTGCATCCGCCTTTATCAGGAGCTGCCGAAAACATACGCTGCAGCGGAAGCGCTGGCTGTTTCTGGGTCGCGTTCATTCTCTGGATTCAAGGTGACCCCCGAGCTTTTGAATCCCATCCTTGGCATGGCTCGCAAAATCGTTGATCGCACACCTCGGCTGGCCAAGTATCGGAATTTCTTCTTTCACATCTTTGGCATCAACCTTAAAGCAGTGGCAGAAGCAATTCCGGCTCGCCTTGGTGGTGATACTATACTGCATGTGCTGCAACTTTATCCCATTGTTGACTGGAGCGCCCAAAACCCCCATGACATTGTGTTTGACGTCGGCCTGGAGATAAACGTTCAACGAGACCGCCTTCCCCAGGACGTGCAAGATTTAACCCTCCTTTGGAAGCTACAGCCCCTTGAAGGCTTGATGCGCAGCTGGTGCCAACCGACGGTTAACGCTTATGCTCACTCGCATGTTGTGGGCGGTCTTTCTGCCAAGCCAAGGGCGCACATCGCCGGGATGTTCTTCCGCATACACGCATACATGAAAGACAAGACAGTTACGTACATCCACCGGGACAACTCGCACGGAACCGGGTTTTCCCCCATGGACGGCCTCTCGGGCTCCAAGACCTACATTGATCAAACCGCAAAATGTCTTCAAGCCTGGTCTCACGGCAAAGGAAGTTACGGATGCCGCGTTGAGTTTCGTTGTGGACCTTGGGCGGCAGGCGAGATGCTAAAATTTGAGCCGGATTTATGGACGAGGCGATTTCTGGGATGCGAGGCAATCGTATGTATGCGCTCTTTGGCGCTTAGAAGGTGTATACTGATTAGCTTCGGGGTAAACAGGTTGCGCTCCCAACGTTTTCGGTGGTACGACTGAAGACTATAATGATGAACAGCTACCAATGGTTCTTTGAGAACATGCAAAGACTTCCTCAGCTCGATCGCCGCACAGAAGGGGTTCTTCTCTTGGCTTCAGCGCTTACTTACATGATACACGGTCTCGTCAAGCGTCCAGACGACATGAGCTCTAGCAGGTCTATGGCCAAAGACCTGCAACTTGTGAGCCGTGCAATTCGGTATGGATTCGTCAGCATCTTGGCAACCCGACTAGGCCCCGATCTTTGTCGAATGGATGGCCATGTTTCAATAGGGAAGTATCCCATCCTCAAGTATGTGAACCGCAAAAACCCAGCCGGGGCTAGATTGAAGACTGGCCTACGTCGATGGGGCTCCAACAGCTGTGACACCAATAACACTAGCAAGGCCGCCGAACCTCAGGGAGAGGCTGTCTGGACCGAGGAGGATAAAGCATGGGTTGAAGGGTTGGTGAATGACAGACTGGCCCGATGGCTATGGACAAGGCTACCTGAGCATGACCGAGCTGAGAAGGGACGTCCAGAAGCCTACCGCGGCCCGCTCCTGCTCAGAAATTGGCAAACTGTGGTTGGTCCCGGGGTTCAGTACGCTGTTCGCAAACACCAGAGCGGTTTCGAAAAAGTCGCTATGATGCTTTTTCCACCGAACTGGATTTTCACGCCTGGCGATCGACAGTGGGAATCGTTGGCCCCTGCCGTACTCGAGTCGATACAAGAACATATCGAAGACGCGCCCAGCCACATGCAGGCTGAGTACTCCCGGAGGATGCGAGATGCCATACATAATGTGCTAGAAACCTGGGAATTTCTGCCTGGGTGCCAGAAGAGAAGGGTCTGGGGCTACGAGGGAGCGGGAAGAACCAAAACTTATATGGTCCACCGCAACCCTCAATTTCGTTGCTGAGTCACTATGTTACATTGTTGGAGTAAGGCATCCACTATGTCACTTCCAATTTCTCATAGTTTTTGCATGTATTACAAAGGTCTTGCTCCAGTTTTTCTGCTTTTCCTCGTTTGTTTCGTTTCTCCCTCCTAACAATCGCACCATATTTCACTTGTGCAATATGGTATTATTCTAAAAAGATGATTGATTGTTATCATAGCTGTCAACAGGCCATTGCGGTTACGAACTCGGCTTGGTCACGGTGACGGGAGGCGCGGAAAAGTCAGAGACGCCAGGCCTGGCCTAAACAATCTCGCGTTGTCCTATGGGCCACTGACCCCTCTTGCGTGTCTGACACAACGCAATTTTAAATTTTCTGACGCTTTGTATCGAGGGAGTTGACCCTATAGGATAACTTTTATTAGTGTTATAATACAATATGGTTGGCTTGTGTTAAGTATGTATTGACTTAGTATCACAACACTTCCTGACCAGACACCCCTCTCATTTCTAGCCTTGTATCCACTTTTCAACCGACCAAGCTGAGGCCTCCAATGTTAAGTTAGGTCGGTGAACCGATATTCAATGGAATTGAACCTCAGTCACCTTGCTTCTGCAAGGTCACTCCAGGGGTCTAAATTGTGACGCTCGATCGTGTGGTGTACTAGGTCACGTGAGAAGTGTAGTATTGCCTTGTTGTACTTACTATACTTTCAGGAACACATCACCAATTGCCGATTGAGTTTTCGGACGGGGCCGCATCATTCCACACGTTAACCCCGCCCATACCTTGCCTTGCATTGTCAGCCCAGGACCTTGCGTCTGTGCTTGGTCGGACTGACCCTCGTGCACACGCCACCACTGTGTCGCGCCCTCGAGTTTGCACCCGTTCTCGCCTCCGGCCGCAATGTTGCACTCTTCCTATGCATGCACGTCGTCTCGCTCGCACAACTCGCCCGCCATCTCTTGACAGTTGTTGCTCGTTTGTCCACACCCATCTCGCACAGCTGTTTCTACTCTTGCACCCTTGGTCACCCTCAACTCCGGTGTTTCTCTGGTTCGTTCCGCTGGGCCAGCTATGTTCCCTATTGCCTTCTGTCACCCGCCAATCTGCATCCCGCTGTTTTAAAGTTGTCAACTTGCCTCTATTGTACCACGTTAGTTTTGCACCTTGGCATGATGTGCACGCCTAGCTGCTTGGGAAATTGCCTTTTTTCTTTTTCTTTTTTCTACTTCTTGCTTGTCTCGCTCGTGTCCGCCCCAATATCGAAGCAAATTTATATTCCCCTGTCTGCCCGGCCTATGGGCTTGTCCGCCGAATTCAACGGGGCCGGCCGCACGCTTTTGCTGTTGCGCTCACGAGCCTCCACACCCCACAATCGGTACGTGTGCTTGTTATTTCACCAATGGATTTTCATTACTTGTTTATGCCTTGGGGGGACCGGATATACGGTCCGGGCTCTAACGAGCACGCAAGAGTGCCATAGGAGTGCTCGTGGTCACATGACCAGTGCTCGTGAGCGCTCGTGAGTCCTACATGGGTGCTCGTGAGTTCTATATAGGCGCTCCCGACGCTCGCCGAACGTACGGAGAGGCCTGGCACGCTCCTGCGAGCTCAAGCGCATTCCGGGTTCTGGTAGAGATACTCATCTCTTGAAGTATCGCTTTATCTGATGATGCGATTCAATTTCCTCCAATATATACAGTAAACGAGGCTCTAGAGCTCGGGATAGTGCCCCAAATTGAGTTACATTGCCTTACCCATCACTAAGGTTGCTTGTGAGTGCGGGTATCGTTCGCTATGCAGTTAATCGTGTAGCTATGTGGCTACATGAATGCGTGGATGTGCGATTACAGTAGGCCAATCGCGCTTATTAGGAGTCGCTGCGAATTGCCCAAAATCAAACCTATACTCTGGCTCACGTTCCTTGCCTTTGAGTGCAAGCAAATGAACAAAGATCAGCAAAGATTGTGGTAGAACACGCACCAGAGTCTGAGGTTAATTCTGTGCCCGAACCTTCGGACCTTTCTTCCCCTGATTCCGAGGTTAACGGAGCCTGCTCCTCTCGGCATGCCGCAAAAATGTCGTCGATGCGCGAGCCCCGAGTGGTAAACGTTGAGTCGCCTTCCTCAGAATCGGAGCCAGGATCAAGCTTGATCGGCGCATCTGGGGTATGGCCACGTTCGTATACGGTAGTGTTGAAATGTTCGAGGGGAGGGGCACGACAAGTGATCGGTGAGAACGTTTGGCCGGGCTGTTGATGGGCACAACGTCACGGATGTGAGCGTGTTTCAACTTCTCCATAAACGGAAATCATTAGATTTGCTTTGAATCTGAGGCAATCTAGATATCAAATGTTGCAGATAACCGTGCATAGTATTTTATGACTGAAAAGACAATATGTAAAGGCGGTGAATGGATCTAATACATGGGGAAGGAAGTGACAAGAAAGAGCAGTCAATTGCCCGACACGCTAGAATTCTTCGTCGGCGGACCTTCAGCAGCTGCTGCAATTGCTGCTTCCCTGGCAGCTTTCGCATTATCGAGGGCCATTTTCATACGTGATACTGTAGGGGCAGCAACATTATGCTGCATATGAACTCCCCTCCAAGTGGAGCTGCGGCAGAATGAAATGAGTGCAACTCTGTGGCTTCCGTGCCAAGGTGCTACTTCATGTGTGAGATCGTATCCAGGAAAGGCCCCGACACATCCTGGATTCCAGTCAACCTGCATGTTCAAGTCCTGGAACTTGAGTCGGCCGCCTTCAAATGAGCCAAGAACACCTATTACGTCCATCCCATGACGGAAGCCTCCTGTGTCTCTGTGTTTCCTAGACTCCCTGTTGAACGCAAACGCAACACAGGGAAAGCTACTGGTCCATCCGTTGCGTGAAACTAGTCCTACCTCACCAGGCTCCCTTTTAAGCCGGTTGAGGAGATCCCGTGTACAACCGGCCAAAGAGTCATGCACGATTTTGATCAATATGTCAACGACGTGGTCGTAAATTCGCCGGGCTTCTTGTGTGTGGGCAACTTCTTGCTCTTCTTGGCCATTTAGTGCATCCCGGAACGGAGCAGCAACCCCCAACTTGCCCACCTGAAAGGCTGCCAGATTAGCAACTGGTGGCAAGGAAAGGCAGAGCCTGAAGTGAGCCACTCACATTCTCCTGTCCTGTCCCATACCACCCGGCAGACCAGTAATAGGCCGATGGAGGCAGGTTTCCCAGCCGGAGATTAGGCCAAGAGTTTTCCAAGCCCCATACAGCAATTTTTTCACCTGTGACAGCACTAGATCGGCGATCACGTCGCTTCGTGTCAGGAGACGGAGGATGGCGGGCCACAACAACGTTGAGAGCATCTTGGATCATTGTCTAACCGTGATGTTCAGTACAGCCCCGAAACAATGATTGAAACGGTGCCAAGCGGACAACTGACCTGTAATCCCTTACCAATAAGCCCGGGTAGAAAAATCATGATCACTTCTTCATCCAGGTCCGCCACAAGACGTGGGCCATCGGCTGCACGAAGGACTGTTGGCGTGTTCTTCAAAGTGCTAAACGCCGCTCCTCCCTCAATTCGAACCCCAGTAGTACTATCTCGTGCCCTACGAAGCTCGGACATCCGAAAGGGAAGTATAACTACAGAATAAATTCCAAGTGGGTTTTCTGAGTGAAACAAAGCTCACCTTTATTGTCCATCGCTCTGGTTAGCAACCCCAACAATAAACGCTCAAGGTCGTAAACGACCTTGCCTTCTTTTGCCCTCTTCAGTGCTTTGCGCTTCTTAGCTGAAGGAGAAGCTGGTAGGCCAACGTGTCTCACAGAAGGACGATTGAGATTTTTGCCAAGATGGAGTCCGTTGAAAACCTCAGCTGCCAAAGTACTAGCACCTGAAGGATAGGGTTTCGGGCGCCGTGCTTTCCTTTGGATTGGCTTTGCGTGACGACGAGCTGGCATTGTGGTTGGAAAGAATAGTTGTTGCCGTTGACAATGAAATGTCAACATAGGGTCCAGAACCTAGAGTTCGCGCATGAGGCAAATGCCGGGAATACCTGCGTATCGTGTGAGCACAAGACAACTTGCTAATCTGGCTGCAACTGGAGCACATGTTGATTGTCACTCTTGGAGCTGTAGCCGTGGACATTGTAATATTTGAACACGCATATACCACAATCAGTGTGGAATGTCAGCAAAAAAAGACTCGAGACATCTGTTGGCTCGTTCTTGACTGGCCGACGATTTACATGGGGGCTCAACCTCAAAGACAGTATAAACGCAGCCTGACTCAACTTGGACAAGAGACATCAAAACTGTGGGACCATTGATCCAGGTTTGACATCTTACTTTCATGTTTTCACTGAGGTACTCTCGGCATAACAATAACTTGGGCATTCACGGCATAACAATAACTTGGGCATTCAGCAGACATCTATTGAAACTGTACAACGGTGGTGAGGCTCAACCCCGATCACGGTCGGTCGCGCTCAATACACTTAAAACCTTCAGTGTAAAAACAAGCGGGGGCGGGTGGTGTCGCGTGCTGGACGGCACTGTGCAGGCGCGAACGCTGACACCTCCGACGTGTGGATGACAAAACACCGCAGCAACAAGATGCTGCGCGCTGGACGGCGCTGCGCGAGCGTGAAAGCTCTAGCATCCCGCCCTTTTCCCACAAAAAAACATCAAACGATAGCACAACTCGCCAAGGTGCTGCGCGCTGGACGACGCTGCGCGGACGAGGACGCCCTGGCACCTTGGACGACGTACACGGGCTCCCCCCGCCAGGCTTTCGATGCTGTGCGCTGGACGGCGCTGCGCGGGCACGGACGCCCTGGCATCGAGCGGCGGACCTGCGGGCCCGCCTGACCGTACCGAGGCAATGCGCGCTGGACGGCGCTGCACGGGCGTGGTGCCCTTCGCACTCGGGGGAGGGGAGAGTGGTCGTCGTTCGAATGAGGCAAAAAATCCTGGCACAAACGAATATAAAGCTTCCACCGGCACGTGACGTTCAACCAACATCGTCACGTGCTATATCTTTGGATCCAGGTTCAACGCTACTGCTGGTTTGGCGGGTGGTTTTTTCTATCTTTTTGGTGGGAAGAATTGGCTGTGGTGTGATGACGTGCTGATATACTCCCGTGACGGGGGCTTGCGACACCGGATTTTGTAACATGCAGGCCAAGGCCGAGGGGGGTGTGGATCGAGGTCTGTTGGTGCGGGTTTTACGGTTGCTCCGTGTAGTATCGTATTTTATTTTGTGCGGCAGCTTGTTGTTTACTGCTGTTCGTCATATAATTTCTAAATACGTTTTTCTTCTTTGCTCCCGGCTTCCGCCCGAGCAGTTTGGCCTCGTGCGCACGTTGCTAACGTCATAACTCGTGAGTATGTGTAGACAAAAATCTATCGTATATACTGTGGATTTCCGCGACACTGGTAGGTAGTTTGCACAATGTCAAAAACGTAAATCCTTCAAATCCTGGCCGTTAGACGTCGGTTAGAGCGGCCACCGCGCTACGCCGCCGTTGTCTAGGGGTGACCAGTAATTAGCCAGTGCAGCTTCCCAAGTAAAGCAAAGAAAAAAGAAAAAGACTTACCGAGCTATTTTCGACGAATTTGTTAGTATCGTTGTCAGGCGTAAGGTAGTTAGATCCACCTGATTCGCACGATGCGTTGTCCGGAGCGTGCGAGAGTGTTACTATAGTTGTTCGGGTCAGCTCAAATGAAGCGGATGGAGTTGCGCGAGCTTACAAGCAATGACAGTTCCATCATCCTGTCTTTGGTACAAGACGACTTTTCGCAAAGTAAGAAAAAAGTCATATAGCAACCATCAAGCTACTCACTGGGTTGCCGATCTGCCTTTGCAGCAGTTGATTTCCTGTTGTTTTGCTTGGTACGAGCCATGGTGGGGATGTAGGAAGTTGAAAGGAAGAACTTGGGCTTCCTCGCTGTCAACTAGGGTCTCCCAATATGACAAAGCAGGGTCCTCAGCCGTCAACCGGGAACACCACGAGTTTTGCTACTGTCCACACCACGCTAACACCCGCCTTGCCTCACCGATTGATCTCTAGGAAATACTTGACTTGGTTACATCTCGCTTGCTCGCCTTTGCCGACTCACCATTAGTCTCCGCCTTATTTCTTCTCAACCTCTCCTCGCCTGATTCTAATCGGTGGACTAGGGGTCCCACGGGGGTCCCCGGATCCACCGGCGCCTCCTGCTCCCGCCCTCCACTAGCTATAGGATCCCTTTCCCCGTCTTCATCGGTCTCGCCGATTAGCGCCTCATTAAGGAGCAGGGCAAGACAGAAGATGCCTACATGCTCTACATCCCCAACAAGTGAGCATATTTGTCGGTTATATGTATTCGATAGTCGCCTAACGTTGAATAGCCTACATAGCACGAGCCAATCTAATTCCAGCTGTTTACTGAGGTACACTTAGTGACTAGTACCGTTTACTACAAATACCGTAGGACCCCGGGAAGTGGGACGGAATTCGCTTGTGTTGTGTATTTCTCAGTAGCTGTATGAACAATTTCTGTTATAAAAGCATGAATATATGCGATAGGTCTGGAGAATGTTGTGTACAAAATTTCACGAATATAAATACATCAGCCACGGAGATATGGAGGAAACGGTGAAACAAGGGATATGCAGCTAGGCCCCGGGAAGTGGGACACGTGATCTAAATCCCCTTCTTTGCAACAAATTTGCTGCGAGATGCCCAGAGAGTGCGCATAATCATAAATTAACGCTAGCTACAGCTCATAATGATACATGGGTAGCTCAACTATGTCAACAGAAGAGAGGGAGAGGGCAATCGAGCTCGCAATTCAAGATGTTCAGATTGGTCACCTCTCCATCCGCCGAGCAGCCGGGCGACGAGGCATACCAAGGCAAACCCTTGAAGGGCGCCTCCAAGGCCGAAAAGAACGGCACGTAGTTCATGAATATGAACAAGCACTGTCACCACTTGAAGAATTAGAGGTAGTTGAGGTTTGTCGGCGCATGGAGCGCCGGTTTCTTCCTGTGCGGACAACACATGTTGTAGCATGTGCACAGAAGATCCTTAATCGCCGACTTGGGACCACAGATGCACGGCTGGGCAACCATTGGATCGAACGCTTCCTAGATCGACATCCCGAGCTCAGACTAATAACGTCAAAGCGCCTGGATGAACGACGGGTCATGGCAAAGAACCCAGCCTATGTTATGGAGTTCTATGTCTTGGTGAGCTCAATTTTCTTCTGATAAGTGCTTGTATGCTACATCCTACATAAATTATAGCTATCAAATGTGCTGGAGAAGTACGATATTACTCTGGACCGAATCTTTAACATGGATGAAAAGGGCTATCAGCTCGGGATCACGGGGAAGGAGACGGTTGTGATTATCAAGCATGACTATCGGGATGGTTATGCTGGAGGCTCTAAAGATTGTGGGTGACCATGTTGGCTTGGATAGTGTCTCAGCTTGTGACATTCCCCACCCGGTTGAAAGATGGTAATCGGGAAACCGTGACAACAATAGATTGCATATGCGCGGATGGAAGCGTGCTCCCACCGATGATCATCATGAAGGGCAAATACGTACTCCACCAATGGATTGCTGACAGCCCGTTACCCAAGGAGACCCGATGGGCTGCCTCACCATCAGGATGGACCGACAATGAGCTTGGACTTGAATAGCTCAAGGCATTTAATCAATGGACTGTGGGCAAAGCGTACGTGCTTGAAATTTTAATCTTAAATTTGATGCTCACCAATCTTAGTATCGATGGTGCATGGCGTTGCCTGATCCTGGATGGGCATGTGTCGCACGTCTCACTCGACTTTCTTGAATATGCGCTACAAGCTCAAATCATTGTTGTCGGCCTTCCTAGCCACACAACTGATTTTCTTCAGCCATTAGATCGAGTCATCTTCCGTGTCCTACAGCGCTGCTATAGCCGGGCGGTACAAGAGCGTATGCGGAAAGGTTTGACAGTAACTAAGAGAAATTTTAGTCAGTGAGTACACAAGCATGGTATCGTCACAACTTGTCCAGTTTTGAGCTACCAATTTAGATTGCTACACGAAGCTCGGCAGAAAACTTACACGGGGGAGCACATCCTCTCCGCTTTTGAAGCCACCGGCATATCCCCATTTAATGCCTATCGGACAACTGTGATGCAGGACTTCTTATAAGAGATCCGACGGTAGCACCAGTTAAAGGCTGGTGCATCAGCCTCCGTCGAGCAAGATTTGTCCTTGTTGCGGCGTCAAGACCACCGACAAATTGTCAATAATTTATACCGGCTAGCCGCCAACCCTTCTGCAAAACCTGAAGAGCTCCGGGCTGGCCTGGAGGACGTTTTGAAGCTGTATGAGGGGTCGGAGGCTCGGGGTGTTATGTTAGAAGATGAATTGGGGCGGGTACGCGAGGCTAATCGCCGAAAACAAGCTAAGGCGCCACGAGCGGGTCGGGTTGGCCGATCTCGAGTGTATGAGCAAGGGGTGGTCGAGGCAATGCGTGAGGAAGAGGAAGCTCGTGTCCAAAAATTGGCAAATCGAGGACGGCCGGCCGGTAAAGGTCATGGAAGGGGGCGTGGACGTGGGAGAGGGAGAGGTAATGGTAAGATAGCGATGACTCACTCCAATGGTGAGTGTAAACCATTTAGATAATTGGGGAGCATGTATGGCTAAAAAATCATGGCGGTAGATTCATCCGAGGAGTCGGAAACCGAGGGGAAGGATGATTGACTGAATTTACACCCCTAAACCGGTAATTCTTATTATAATACCACCGAATCTTTTGCACTCCATTGCATTCTACATGAGCGGTTACCCCTGGGCCGTTTTTGTAGCTTTTAGTTTCGTGGTTCACGCAAATAATTTGAATGTCCCACTTCGGGGGGTCGTCCCACTTCCCGGGCGCTTACGGTAGATAGTATAATGTTGATGTGTTTTTCCCTTCAGGTCAAATCAGCTGTGACCCAACGACATGCCGAGATCTGGTGCTCGCAGTTTTACATCTGAATGCAAGGTCGTTTAGCTGCATGTTCATATCTGCGATAAACGTTCTGCAGGCGATTGAGACCACCAGACATTTCGTGGCCTGAGTTGGAAGCAAGGTCAGCGTTATGGTTGTAGGACTTAGTCCTAGGTTCCGAGGCTGCTGGAGTACTCTGGCTAGCCAGACTGAGTTCGCAAGGCCAGCGCTGAGAGTCTGTTCGGAAGAGTCGGACCTCATATCGTCCACAGGGAGATTCGCAAGTACAGTCTTGTCGTCAATGGCAGAGAAAAGGCACTTGCGACTTAATTTGCAGAGCATTATAAAAGTCTTGTGAGATACACCACTATGATAAGCTCGTTGATAGTGGCATTAAATGAAATGAGAGCTTCTGCCGCAGACGTAACTCCAGGTGAATTTTGTGAGCTAGAGTGAATCGTGCGTCGACAATAGTGCCTTGGGCATTTGGACTATATTCAGCCGGAAGGATAGGATAAGGCGAGTTGTAGGGAGGGTTGAATCGTTGGGGGAGGATTATATTTTCTAAGATTGGTCAAAATTGGACGTCATAAGAACATTCCGAATGCAAAATTAGGCCAAACGTCAAGGTCCAACTTGCCTGTTGAAATTGCCAGACAATCGAATGTTTCATGTGAGTTATATCATTATGTACCGTCGAAAAGTCTGATTATCTGGCTCAACCGGCGAGCCGTTGAGTATGTTAGGATGTCTTATTGCCAAAGCCGACCTGGGTAATAATTTCGAGTTTCTTGAACTACTTGAAGCTGGATGAATACAGGTGTCAGCCGACAGTGTAAAAATATGTCGCATATACTTACCCGTAGTTGTCACTACTCCGGATGAGTATCCAGTCCCTTCACGAGGCTATCTCATACACACTAGACCGTGAATATGGCTAGTCAGAAAACATACTTCCTACAGATGGTGAAAAGGCTTGACAACCAACATTCCCTGCTGGTCTTCAGAGTATGAGGCACTAGCTTGAACCCAAAACTAGCCTACCTCCCATCACAGGGATTATTTGGGTCGTGGTCAAGGAAAAGCAGGTGGTCAAATACTTGAAAGCGCCGTTGAAGATAATCGGATTGGCGGAAGAGTCAGGAGCCCCATCAATGATTAAGCGCGTGGGCACAGTAAGCTCAAATCTTTTGTCAGGAGATGGTGTTCCCAATCAGTCGGAATATCTACGCTGTGGTGAGCGAGGTAATAACTCTACCAATTTGCGAGCATGTTTTTCAGATAAAAATATGGTGGATGGCTCTTCAAATGATTGGGCGCTTGAATGATATGATGGCGGATGTTTGGAGCGCTCGTTGGGTGTTAGCAACATATGGCGTTCATTCTGTAAAAAAAATAACGTAGTCATAATCACATATAAACGAGCTCACATTATCACATGCGGCCGGTGCGAGATTGTGACTACGAGTGAATGTGAAATACACAATACTAAATTCGATGTTTGTGTGTGAGGGAAGGTCAATGTGGCGGATCACCTATGTTTGTTTGTGATGTGACTCTAGATTCTATGTTCATTTGTCCGTTTGTTCAATTGAGTTACAAAGCCAACTATGTCTGTAATCACGCATTCACATAGCCACACATTCACATAGACACATGTATGGTCAAATATACATGCACGTCCACACAACCACATGGTCACAAAACTACACGGACAAACTCACTCAGCCTTCAATCACGCACTGGCCTTGAGGCTGTTGCTGGCACCGGCCTCAGGCAGTCCTCAGGCTAAGTGTAGTATGACCCGACGGTCGGCCCGGTTGCCGGCAAGGTGGGGGATGCGAGCGCCACCAGAGGCCGCACAAGCGTGGCCAGATCCCGACCACGAGCATGACTCACAGGCGGGCGCGTTTGACCGACCAGGCCAACGAGGTGTGCCGGGAGGGGGAAAGTGGGTGGAAAGAAAAAGCGATGCGAGACACCGAGCGCCGCCACAATGTGGAGGCGGCAAAGCACAAAGTCCCGCGTTGTTGCGTGAACCACATGACCGGCGCCTGTGCCAGAGTGCTTGCCGTGAGCTCTCTACGGGCTATGGTCCACGGCTACCTTATGGGCCACTAGTGTGCAAACCAGAAGCTCAAGGAACCTATAGGTAATATGGACATATCATATATACAGGAGAAGCAGATGGAGCATAAACGAGTGGTTCGGCTACAACTCGTGATGAGTAAGGCTTGCGACACAGTGTCCAATGGTATGTGAGTATGTGGGTATGTGGGTATACCATGTAAAGATATGCTGTTGGAGCGCCAAACTATATTCAGGTCCACATAGTGTAGTGTTACAGCCTTAACGTCAGTCTCCTGTCCCCCACCCATCGATGTGACGTCCGTTTGCAAATTGCCCCCTGTCCCCCGACTCGCCGACGTGGGGGGTGTAGCGAGGCAAGTGCTATGGACTTGAGTGCACACGGTGAGAGGAGAGAGGAAACAACTGGATTGGGCCTACCGCGCGAACAAGGCTAAAACACGAAAGATTAGACCCTGGAGTCAGGCCGGTCCATCCGGTAGTACTCTATAACAGGGGGACAGGTGAACCCGAATTACCTTGCTTTACCTTGCTCGGCAAGGTTCCACATGGCCACAATGTCACATAGGACTTCCCCCAATGTTCGGGCCTATTGACAGCCCGAGAGTCTGGTTTTTTCGTTCTTGTTCTTTCTTGTTCTTTGTTTGCTTTGTAAGAAGTACACAGCCACATGCATGTAGCCACGTCTGTGGCACCACACAAAACCAGCAGCCTCCTTCAAATTCGCCCACCAAAGCGCTGTCGCCGCATCCAACCTATCAAGCCGGTGATCCTCCTCCAGTAAGTCATAATCCAACAGCTGCATCAAGATCCTCTTGTCGAAATCGCGTAGAATTTGAATGGTCTCGCGGCCTGAGCTTCGAGAGAGAGCTACATGAATATTAAACAACGTCATTTTTCCTCCACTTGGTGGTGCCGTAATGTCGACAATTGCAGCAGATATTATTTGGCTCCGCAATCGGTAGCCGGTCAACGCGTAAGCTGGCGTAAGCGGCAGCTGGAGTCGGACAGTCTTTTGGATACGTGTAATTTGACCATTGGGCGCTCGCTTGTCCATTGTGATACGGAAGCTCTTGGAAGCAGGTACGATTAGGAGCACATCAGACTCGAGACACGGGAGGGTGATAGGTCGAGTACGATGCAAAATCTTGACGAGAATTAAAGCAGAAGGTGTCTCAGGGTAACCATAGGGCGGTTGGCTCGAACGCTAGTTCATCTAGGTCAAATATGATAGAAACCATTGTCCCGCGAGCCCCGTTCGTAATGTGGAACTCGGTTTCCACGTTCAACGTCACCATGACATCCATCCCGACCGCCAACACAACTTCATCTGGTAGGCGTTTATTATCTCTGCCGTTTGTGTCACGTTTTGAACTCGAGCATCCAACCACGTATTGTTCGAGCATCGACAGAGGTTTTTTTAAGGATTGTGTCGTTTGCCGGGCAGATGAAACACTGGCTGCCAGTGTAGTGGCAATGCCGAGCTACGGCGGCATCGTTCCATTGATTGCGGACGACATGACGCGGCGTGACTAGGGATGCCTTGCTCCAGGTATCGCTCTCGAACGCTATCTCCACACACTCAGGATTGGTCAAGACCAAGCTTTTGAGCATGGACGTACGCGTCGCTTGAACTTGGCCGTGACGCAGGCGAGCCAAAAAATCGTGCCAGATGGTGTCGGAGACCCGCACTTGATGCCGTAGGACAACAACCTTGTCGAATTTCTCGTTGATCTGACTTCTAATTCGTGCTTCGGTTGAATCCTTGGAGGGATCGTTGGGACGATAGAGAGTGCTGTTTGAGCCTCCCGCAACAGGAGGAAATTGATGGTTCTCCCCACACATGATGACGTTCACCCTGCCAAAAGCCAAGTCCGCAACGGCCGGGTTGTGAGCCATCTTTGCGATAGTGATGCGCTCAGAGAGCTGCGCGAGAAATCGCTCCGGCAGCATTGAACACTCATCGAGGACCAAGCACTGTACGTCTTTCCACATATTTGCCAGCTTCGCCTTAGCCGCATCGCAGAGGCCTTTGCCGTTCACGGATATACAGCCGATTGGGTGTGCGGTCTCTCCTTGGATCAACGAAGCAGCAATGCCTATTTCAATTGCAGCAATGAGTGAGGATATTGAACTCGATAATGAGTTCAATCTTACCTGCGTACGCGGACTTGATTAAGGACATGGGCTCACTCGGGCTCGTAGCCAGATGCTCCAGGTAATTGCTTATCTATTTTCTTGTATTGCGCAGACTGCCAATCAACAAGCACCTCGACAGACGAGCGATGATATCTGGGAGAGTGGTGCGTATATGCTATTTGGCCTTGGCGCCCAATGCTTACTCGAAATTGTAGACCGACCAGAAGACTTCCTTTATACTATCCGGCACATGTCGGATGACGTTCGCGGGGTGTATGACTCTGTCATAGCTTGAGGCTTTGTGCCACAGCTTCTCGAGGCTTACGACGAGTCGGACAAACTTATTCATCCGAACGACATCTCCGCGGAGCTGAGTGGCGCATTTGTGTGCATCACTTGTACGACCGAGAGGGTGTTGTTCACGGGCTCTAGGTTTCAAATCGCAAGAAGTGGCAGTTTTATGCCAATGTCGTGAAAGTCGAAATGCTATCCTGGCCCGCGCCTCGCACAAAGACTTTGGGTGCCGCCACGGCGTTGAAGCGCCGGTATGAGCCAGACAGTCAAGAGGACACGGGTTCGGCAGCTAAACGGCTCGCGCATTAATTCTTGTTTGATTTGTAGCTCAGTTCCCTCTTGATTTGGTAGCACTTGACTATAATGCCCATGCCTTGTCCTGTTATTGTAATGGCTGGAAATAACGCCACCGTCTATATGCATTTTTTTATGAGAACACTCGTATGCCCTATACCCGAGTAAGATTGAATATTACCGCGGGCAACGCTCCTCGATATCAAATGAAGCCCCCTATGCCAAAGACGGAGATTTTTACCACTTGGCCGACGTTCCGCAGAGGCTTGTCCCCTGTACCGAGCGAGTCTACAAATAAAAGCAAGCGCCAGGCGCCTTTATGTAAGCGACGTTACAATCAAAACGCTACAGTATCACCTTTTCCACATGCCCGCATTCACAGCCACACAGCCACAACTCAAATCACAGTCTCATATGTACAATACATTTATTTGTGTCAGATTCTCTATGTGACCAACTTTTGTCGGTTGTTAGTGTCTATGTGGCATATTTTCCACATAGACACATTCATAAATGCTACTAGTACAAGTACTAGTAAAATCACTGTTTGTTTGTGGGTCTAACTCTTTTACGGAATGAACGCCATATTGCAATCATTTGGATGGGTCCTGTATTCACGATCAAAATTTCTGTGTGCATAACCCTATCTACGTATCTGCTTGTCAAGAGAAAAGACAATGGAAGACACGCTGAGCACATCTCAAAATGTTCAGACTAGGTATGGTGCCAACAGGCTTGGGAATATTTGATATGTCAAGCTTGTGCCCAACGTGCGGTGTTAGGACTTGGCTCTCGCCGCTTTATCCGCGCCAGCTCCCTCAACAACGTGTCATAGACCCAGTGGTCCAGTTTGTCAACTGGATCCTCCGGGTCAAGTTCCCTTCTATTCATAACCAACACAATGTCATTCCAACAAGTGAGTAGAAACCTTCAGGTTGTTTCCACATCAGACTCATCACTATTGCCATTGCCAATCCTTGAATGCAGCTTACCGGGCTAGATCATAGACATTCTTTGGCTGCAGCTCATGGAGTATGAAGTAGCTCTGTAGCTGTAGCATTGCTCCATTGATAGGCTGAGCACGAGGCGGGTAGGAAGTTGGGACATCAACAACCTGGACGTTCACCGCAAGGACTTGTAAGGCGGAGAAACCTGCAAGAAGTTCCAGTTCGTGGAGTGAAGTAGGCTGGTTAGGCATTATTAAATGAGTGAGGGTAGCCCGCCATAATGTGCAGTTCTGAAGGAAGTAATCAAAGGGATGTTCCCATGGCAGACGGACATTGAGAAGGCCAATATACTTCAGAGGGATCGTCGACATGGTGAACGTCAGGTTGTCCGACCAGAGCTCGTAAGGTTGCTCGGTGGGAGGAGGGAAGTATAGGTCCAGGCTTCGCAAATGTTTTGCCCCATCCCTGAGCACTATACAAGTTTTGTCAAGGTCCCTATCAGCGAGCGAGCCCTCAAACACGTCGAGGAGCGCGGACTCTATTGCAGTAACCAATGGTCTCATGCTGAGAAGATGAAGCAGTTGGTTTGGCCACGCGCCCCAAACCACAAGACGAGATAGATGTAGAAATGACCCGGGGGCGATGTTCAAAGCTGCTGTGTCAACAGCAGAGAGCCGAGAGAAACGCAAGGTCAGTACTTTCAGCCCACGTATCTGTCCAGCAACTGCCAAGACGTCATTGGACAGCGAATGGCATGCAAGGCCAAGACTTGTCAATGAAACCATGGTTTGTAGTGCGGCAGCCAAGCGCTCCTGGTGAAAGGAGGGGTTCTCGTGAGCTTTGACGTAAAGTTCCAAGCAATGTAGTCCTGCAGCTTGAGGTTGGATGGCATCAAGGGCAAGACCATAGGCCGCACGACTGATCCAGGGGACACCAGAACCTGCTACTGTACCGGTACGTACGATTCTGCACAAGGGATGGCAAAAGAGGGAGAGAATGATCGGTAAGGAAGTTGAGTGTGCCTTGTCACGTCTGCGCTTTATGACCAGTTCCTCGAGACAGGGCAAGAGAGGCTCAACCAGTAATAAACTTTCGAGGCCTATCCATTGATATCCACACTTGGAATGCCGACTGGTGTGCAGGGTATGGACAAGGCTAGAATAGCGCCTGAACTTTGGTAGCCTTTCTTGGATTCGTACTGGGTTGAGCTCAACCTTATACCACTTGTTAGCGTCAAGAACACGAGCGAGCTTAAGGATTTCACCTTTGGCCAGGGCTGACCTATAGACACGCAAGGAAAGTTTATCTCCATCAACCACTGAAAAAGTGTTTCCAGTCCCCACATGGTGTGCCATACAAGTGGTGCACCGCAGTGGAAGAAAGGTTTATTGACGGAGAGCATTGGGGCGAGAGAGCTTACTGGGAGTAGCTCCAAGATTATTAACAACAGCTCCGGGGTGTTCATCACAGTTTGAGAGAGTGAGGAAGCTTTGGTCATAGCAGTGGTGGTAGCGCAGAAGTAGTTGAAACCAAGCACTTTCAGGGTCTGATTGTGTAATAGGATGACAGATTATACTGTTGGCGCGATACGATCCCATGTCACTCGCGCAATGTTTGCATACACATATGTACCTAGTGTACACACTCATGGGGGTTTGAACCTACTTCTCTCTGGCTACTTGGTTGTCCAACCCGTGACGAGCTGCAAAAAATGGATAAATTGAATACATGGGCTCAAAGCTTTGAAATCTTCTAGGTGCACGTTTAGTACCTATTGCCACTTGGATATTCAAGTTACAGTGCAAACACCTGTGGCACGGACCTGTTGTGTGAACTCTCCCCCTCACCAGTTGGATCTGTCAGAGAAGTCTTCAGCAAACAGTGAGACTATGCTAGTTATGGCCAGACAGCTCTCCTGTTCGTGGCTAACATTTATAACTAGACACTGCATATTTGATCATGTTTGATGGAAGCCAATGAACTCAGAACTTGGCAAAGGACCAGCCTGCAACCTTCTGAATTGCACAGCTCCGGCCAACCACACTCCCTACCAGGAATATTTAACACTTCGCTCAACGGTAGATGTTGCCTCTATATTTCTAGCTCCAGGGGTTTTCACCCCCAGCTACTGTGTCAGATTTGTACAGCTCATGAAGCTCAACAAGGAGTATCTCTGGATTTGTGTACAGTCGAAAGCCAGAATTTGTATAACCAGAATCTGCGTAAAAGCGTTGAAAACAGCCAGTTTGCTTTTCCCGAATCAATTTGCAAATTGAGCCAACGGCGGCGACGTTGTCCCAGACACGCCCAATAAATCACCCCTGCACTGCATATCGAAGACAAAGGCAATAATCGTGTGTCTTCATAGTCTATACATTACGGCATAGTGACTTTTACTTATCCGTATCGCTTAGAGCACAACCATGGGAATATATCACGTGGACGCTTCTCCGAGGACCAGAATCGGTATAATTGTCTCATTTCCAATTTCCCAAATGTATACGAATTCTGGCTTCTGACTGTAGCCCAAATCAGCCCATGTCATCACCGGATCCGATTATGATACCAAATTACATAGTTATCAAGGCCGCAGGGTTCGTGCCTATGAGAACCGCCATGGCCAGAACAAGAGCTTGAGAGTACAACAGTTGTCACGGGCCTAGACAGCTCTAAGGCAGTGAAAATGAGTGATGCACAAAACAACGGATATATGCTCGGCAGATGGGCATAAAGGGAAGTCTCAAGTGTAAGCTTCGATTAGAAAGTTACGCCTATACCCAACCCAACAATTATTCAATACTCTCTCCTCATGACTTGCTTCGCAGACAAACGTAACGAGCAGGTGGCGAGGTGGTGAGAAGGTATGTAGCTGAGTTCTTTGCGTTTTATGTTGGTCTAAACAACCAGTGTGAGAAAAAAGATGAGGATATGTTGCCCCTAGGTCTTAGATACTGTGAACTTGTCCTTGACAAGTGTCCCTGCGAGACAAGAGCAGAGCGCAAACAAGAGGCTGAATAATGCAGGCGCAAATGATGGCCTTTGATTTGCACATTCGTAAACCATCGGCAGTTCTGACAAGTCTGGGTGCGCGGGGCTATCTGAGTCGAAATATCACTGATGAGGAGATATGGTGTGGGACAGGGATACCTCTCCAATACTGACATAAAGTCGTGCCTGTGTGGACTACAGTGTGCACGCACTATGTCCTGGCCAAGATATGTTGTGGGACCTGCCGGTTTTGTCCTGCGAATGAGCTTCTTCTCACCCTTACATAAGGTTCGATGAGCTTAATATTCCGGCGCATACATTCAACAAATGTTGATCTTTCACCAATCATCTATTGATGATCTTATGCATAGCTTGCACATTCTGAGTGGAATGTATAACAATGAAACCCAGCCTCACACTTGGTGGTGGGTAATCTGTGACCTTCATGATCCGCGTTAGGCATGGTGTACCGCAAGCACATCCGGCCACCAATCGTCCTGTTGACCAGGTAAGTAAATGCGAGCCTCTCAATGTATTGAATCATGAAATGAGAGTGTCGGGCAATGACCGCCCAGTTCCTGCGTTCCTCTTCGGTTTCGTCAGGATCATTCTCCGCCTCATCAGGACGAGAGTCCATTGGTGCAGAAAGTAAGCTGTAGAGCCGAGGACATTTGTCTTTAGGCTTGGCATGCATAGATTCAGATGTTATTTCAGCTACAAAGCTGATGCCCGCAAGCTGCTCATCCGAAAGATGATGATCCTTGGAGAACGCGTCGAACTCGGACCCGAAGATTTCTAGCATAGTTTCAAAGATGAATTTGCGAGTAATTGTACTACCGCCAACTGCGTGCGGTCCACCTCCAGCAGTAGCTCTTGGAGCCTCATAGGTTCTCAGGAATGGGATATATTACCGTGCGCGTAAAAGCTGTGGCACGTCTTGCTGGCCAAGTCCGGGCCTTGAAAAGCAGCATTACCACAAAAAATGGTGGCAACGGAAGCCCCAAAACTCGCATCTAGCAAATCCAAAACTCTTGAAGCATAATCGCACTTGGCGTGAGTCAATTCTTAAGGGGAGGGCGGGGCAGGTGGCGCTGGAGGGATGGGCTCTCGGCAACTAAGCTGACCTCCGCCGATTACATGTTGCCGAAGTCACGTGACCATTGATCCATACAGGCCGGCTCGGGATTCACGTGACCGTGCCCTATCACCTTATGGACAACCATCCTTCAGGCTCCAGATACAATCCTTCGAGGTCGGTGGAGGGTAAAGCCCCCACAAGGAACTGTGCGTGATTACTATATTGGCTTACTCACCGTTTGGTTACCGGTTAGCTGGTTCGTAGTGGCGAGTGGACCAGCAAGGGCGCGTCCGGTGCCGGGGGAGACAGTCCCTCGAAAGAAGAAACGCGTGAAAAAGTTCAGAAAAAATCCTGATAAGAGGGGCAAAGACTGGAAAGAGCCCCCGAAGCCAGAGGGTGATGGCTCTGGACCACCTGTCAGCACGGCCGGACCGGGTATTGGCGTGCAAGTGAGTTCTAACGTTTCCTCGCCCATTTCTCACTTACATATGCGCGCCAGCAGTGAGTGCGTGCACCCGAGACGCTGGAATAGTTATGATGACCGTGTATGGGTACTTGACGAAGTTGTGGGGATGGGACAGCTAGCCCAGCTCTAGTGCCTATTGCCCTGGCCTCTATCTTCTGTTGTGTTTGATCTTTCTTGCGCCTGTCGCAGAATCTAGCTGTTTTTTTCTGTTCGCATGCCTCACTATAGGTATTGGTGGGTGAACTGGCGACATTTACTAAGACCCACACCGCTGAGCCTAGGTACAGGGTGCACATAGAGTGGTCACCTTACTTCCGCAACGTCACTCCAGAGGTCTAATGGAACGCGATGTTGTGCAATCACTAAATCACGTGATATGTGCAGCATTGCCCCGTTGTATTTACTGTACTCTCAGGAACACACACCTCAATGTCGCTCTTGCAGGTTTATGTACATTAAAATGTTTGCAAAAACAAGAGGCACCCGACCATACCCGTGTATCTTGGGTACATCGGCTTGTTCCCTCACAGCGCTCAAAAAGATGAGCCAGCTGGGCAATTACATAAATTTATACACACCGGTAGCTTATTCATTCGGAGGACTTTATAGTGTATTGCACCCCTGGTGGAGGAAATAGGTTATTGAGGATTCTAGGAAACAATGTCCTGTTAACTAGGTAAGTAAATGTGAGCTTCTATATGTATCAAGTGATAAAATGAGGATATCGGGTAATGGCTGCCCAGTGCCTGCGTTCCTCTTCAGTTTCGTCAGGATCATCGTCCGCCTCGTCAGCACGAGGGTTTGTTGGTGCCGAAAGTATGCCGTTGGGCTGAGAACATTCGGTTTTAGGCTTGGTATGCATAGATTCAGATGTTATTTCAGCTACAAAGTTGATGCCTGCAAACTGCTCATCCGAAAGGCAATGATTTTTGGAGAACGTGTCCAGCTCAGGCCCCAAAGTTTCTAGGATACTTTCAAAGCTGAAGCTGCGAGTACTTCTACAACCGCCAGCTGCGTATGGCCTACCTCTAGAAATAGCTCTAGGAGCCTCGTATAGGTTTCTCGGGGCCGAAGGTCTTATAACGCGTGTTATGCGGTGTAGTTGTCACTTGGCTGTTGTGGTTACAAGTGAGGCGAGAAAGGTTGAACAACCTCACTCTTTCCGATGATCCGTCACCCTCCCGCCGTGCTAACCACAATGCGATCGCGAGTTTTTCTGACGCTTCGGACTAAGATAAATGACCACGTAGAACAACTTCTATTAGTTCAGCTCCATCTATTCTCAAGTGTGGGGACGGGTTCGAGCCCCCCGAAGAAGCCGGTCCCAGGACCCCAAACCCCCAAAATGCATTTTTAGACAATTTTGAAGAGTAAGTCGACCAAGGTTCAGAGTTGAGCTACGCGTATAACGGGGGGACTGTATGTACCTTACTAAAAGACGACTCATAATGCTTCGAACTGGAGCGAGCAGGTAGGTCTTTGTTGCCCCCTCGATGGTGCCCGAAGTCCTGGGACGACGTTCTTCTCTTGCCAGTGCAATGCCAGTGCCTTCCTGTTATCAAAGTCACGTGTTCACTGATCTGGGCAGGCTCGGAATTCACGTGACCTTGCCCTCTTGAAATGGACAACCATCCTTCAACATCCTCTATCAAACCGATGTGGTGTGCGGCAGGCAAAGCCCCTTTAAAGCAACGTGCGTGATTATTACACCAGTTCTACATACCGTTTGGTTACCAGGTAACTGGTTCGTAGTGGCGATCAGGCGCCCCAAGGGCACAGGAGGCGGGGGACCTCAAAAGGAGGAAAAGCACACGGAGAAGCCCGGGGAAATGTGTAGCGAAGGGGGCGAGTACCGGAAAGAGCCCCCGAAGCCAGAGGGAGACGGCTCTGCACCAGGCCTCAGCACACACGGACCATCTGGTGGCGTGCAAGTGAGTGCTGGAATTTTCTCACCGATTGCTCGCTTACATATGCGCGCCAACACTGAGACTTGAGTGCATGCACCCGAGACGGTGGAATGGTTATGACGGCGCATGGGTACTTGACAAGGTTGTGAGCACGGGACAGTCTGCCCAGCTCTAGTGTCTGTTGCCCCGACCTCTATCCGCTTCTGTGTTTAGTATTTCTTACGCCTGTCGCAGAATCTAGTCGTTTTTTGTGTTTATTCATCACGCGTGCACTTGGGCCTATGCGCCTCACTACTGGCATTAGTGGATGAACTAGTAACAATTACTAAGGCCCACACCGCTGAGCTTAGGTACCGGGTGCACATGGAGTAATACCCTTGCTTCTGCAAGGTCACTCCAGGGGTCTAAATGTAACGCGATGTCGTGCAATCACAAAATCACGTGGGTTGTGTAGCACCGCCCTACTGCACTTACTGTACTTTCAGGGTCCTATCATGCGTTAATTGACCATCTCATTCTCATGTGATATTTCTCTCCTCCCCTCGCTACTCACGATAACTAGTCGCGACTCGGTAATAATCCTCCAAAAACACATTAGATTTAGAGGCGTGATTAGAGCGATGCTGGCCAACCCCAAGCTCTCTTATCCCATGAGTTGACCCAGGAGCCGCAACCGACTCGGGTAAGGCTGAGGTCTTTAACATGCTTAGCATCTAAGCAGAAGCTAGGTCGAGTGGCCCGGGTCACGGGCCGCTTTTCATATTTTTCAATCCTGCAATTCTAATCCACTTCACGGCCGCCGGGGTTTGTGACTGTGGCACGCCGTTGCTCAGCAACCATACATCGGAACGACTGGTAAGATGGGTTGTTTTCTACAGTACCTCCATACAAATTAATATATAGGCATTTATTTAAATCTACGCTCATTTCAACGAATATAAAGCAGGCGAAGCCGATAGTCCTCAAACGTAACAAATGTCACGTGAGATCGGCTGTTTCGCAGCCAGAACGCCAATAACTCCGCCACAGGCGCTTTTTCAATATTTGGGTGCAACAGAGGTGTAGAATAGTACCTAAAGGACAAAATCATTGCATCATAAATTCGATTACTACAAGCTTCGCTAAACGCAAGGCTTTCTACCAAGCACGTCCTGGACGCCCACATAGGCGACGTAACGCTGTTGTCACCTGTGACACAGCCTGCCATGCACCACAAGAAGGCGGAATAATCGGCGATGCTTGCAGTATTAAATTTTTTGATATATCCATCTTTTTTAGATGCTAATCTACACTTCTGCTGTATCCAAATTTTGAAAAAACCTCCTGCGGAGGAGTTAGTGGCGTTCTGGCTGTGAAACAGCCGATGCTGCGTTTGAGGACTATTGGCTTCTCCTGCTTTACTACTGATTTCTCTTGATGATCGAGGTTGCGACGCATCTGGTAGCGATCTTACTACCGATCATGCGGCTTGAGCTTCACCCCGGCATCGCTGCAGGCCTTCGGCTCAATATCTGCAGGCTGAAGACGTGGTATAGTTCCCGGTGCAAATTTTTCAGCACCAGACCTCGGGGGAAATAGAATTGCGATGCGTCAGCGTTCCCGGGAGGTTCGAGCCAGACGTTACGGGCGTTGTAGAGTTGGAGGTTCCCATTGAGCGTGTCCAAGAGCTGAACATTTCTAAATCCTCACGCGACCCCACTGTACCCCTTCACTGTCTAAGCTCTAGTATGAGGCATTAACCACGTTTAGCACATCTCGCAAGACCTCTAGCCAAGAAGAGGGGTCATCGATAATTGTATCAACACCGCAGCATGCCTCATCGGGCCTCCTTCCACCAGACCGCTTCCAATCGACAACCACACACCAATAACGCGCATACACAGAACCTGAATAAACCCATCTAATCCATCAGCCACTCTTTCCGGGACCATTGAGTGCCTAAGTGTGAGAATTACTTTGTATATATGTAGATTATGGTCTGACATTCTTTTATTGCGGTTAGGCTACAGCTAACGTGCGGTCTCTTGGCACTCTCCTGCCCAGTAGCCTGTATCTTGGTGGTGTTTGTACTTTACGGTATGTTTTTTGCTTGAATTCGTGGTTTGTTTGGAACCCGGGAACTTTTACTTGTGCAATCAAGGTACCAACCTTAGCCAAACGGTTGCTCGGTCTTTTCTGTCTTATGTCTTACGTTTGCTGGTCCAGTAGCTTATATCCTGGCGACATATCTTAAGTTAATAAATACAAAATAGCATGGTTCATTATGAGTGCAAGCAGGAGCATGGTCAGAAGGCCCGGGTCATGGGGTGTCTTTTCATGGGAGTGGCCCATTGATTTCGGAGCTGAAACCAGTTTAAAAGGTGGACTCCCTTGATTGATTGAACCACGATGTGAGCAGTGATATTATTGCTGCTTGGATAAACAAAAGCCGATCGGAAGCAAGTGCCAGGACCCCCAAAACGGTCTTTCGATGAGAAGAGCGAGAGTATTGATTGAAAATGTAAGCACGTATTGATAATTCGCATAGCTAGCCTAAGATACACGCGTATATATATATATTAATTACTCAGGGCAGTCCGGTATGCCTCTGAGTCTTCAAAAAGATTCATATACCCGTTGGGATAGGCAACAAGGACAGCGCTGTTGGATAAATGCATTAGCACACTTGGTGTTTGCTATAGGGGTATATGACACTACATAGTGCTATACATCCCCTGTAGCAAAGTTCAGATTTGCTGATGTGATAGACTTGAACCCTCCTCTGTTATTTACGCACATGCTCAAGTTTATGTCGCATGTTACAAGCACAGGCATAGCTTCGTGCATGAGCGGCACGCCCCCCTTGGAAGAGTACAGTGTGTTCTCCTTGGACATCTTAAGTGTGTACAAGTCATAGGCGTTGAAAATAATTAGCAAACGTACCTTACTCGAACAATTTGATCTATGAGACTATGATATTCGGTCAGAGAGACACCTTTCAATCCATTTGAAGTGTCGCCACTGGTTAGCATCTCATAGTGCTCTTAAGGTCCCTAAGACTTGTGGGGTACTCAGAATTCCAATTTCAGCAAGTATTCATGCGCCATGCCACAGCCCACCGACCAATTTTCAGACTCTGTCATTAACATAGTATTGATTAGCACATCGGATTTCTGCTTGAGCTCTGGTTTTTCGCTAATCCTCTTTCCGAGTTTGCCTACCCAAAACCTAGCATGTTATGGCAAGTGGATCTGATTGGAGCTACACTGCCCAGCAAAATGATTGGCCCACCCATGTTTGGTGCATAAACCCACAGGGATTGTACATTAGGGTACTGTTGTTAGCCAATATATGCACTATGTAAAAGACTCTTTCTATTCCAGCATCAAGCTTCTAAAATGAGCTGCTGTGGTTTGCAAGATAATTGAAAAGCCTGTGGAGGCTGGTTTTCAGCTCTGGAGGGAATAGGTTTATGAGCATGTTCAATTAATAAA
>WSLM01000116.1:13280-30267 GCA_019677335.1 Ceratobasidium sp. UAMH 11750 | reverse complement strand
TCGAGCGCAGTGAGATGGTCACCGCTCTCGAGCTGGATCTCTTGACCCAAAGAGCCGACCTCGGTACAGATGCCCTCATTTTCTGGGTCTGGCGCAAACGGTGCACGAAGGCCATCACTAAAATAGACAAAATGTAAAGCAGGGTTGAGCGATAAAGGAAAGCTACTCACCGAGCGGCGATCTGCGCAGAGTCCTGAGGCGGGATCTCCAAGCGCAGATTAGGTGGGCTGCGGGGAGGAACAATCTCCGAGCTCGGCACAGACAACAACGAAGAGGGAGGAAGGCAAACAGGCTGAGGCTCAGACAAAGGCGGAGGGGACGTGCGCGCAATATGGGGTGCGGGCGAAGGGGCGTCGAGCAAGACGGGCGCCATCTCGGTCGAGAACAGCGACGCTAAACGCAATGACGATGATCAGCGCTACAAAAGGGGCGGGGCGGCTAGAAACGCACACATGGAGGGGTCCTGCGCCGGAGAAGCACAGCCCGCCGATGACGTCGTTGGCGGCGCTCTGGCGACCGGCACGTTGTCTTGCGCGCTGTCCCCGCACGCTCCGTCGTTGTCCGCGCTCGTCTCTGCCATCGTCGGCGGAGATGCTTCAACGGGCGAGTCGAGGGTCGGTGCTGGCATGGGCTGGGGCTTGGATGCAGAACGGGGCTGAGCAAGCAAGCCAATCCCCCCACTGAGCGCACGCGAAATCGTCGGACGGGCGTCCATTCGCGCTGGGGATGCACCCATAGCCGAGCCCAGGCCCGCATCGAGGCTGATGTCAACGGCTGACGTTAAAGCGAGAGAGTGAGGACCAGGTGCGGCACATCCACTGGCCTTGTGCGGCCATCCGGCGGCTTGATCGCCATCTGCCGCACTGGCCACGAGCGTCGCCGCAGGTCCGTCTGGCAGCGACAAGGTGTGTCGGCCCATGCAGCGCGATAGTAGTCGAGTGTCAGCGGCGGGTGCACAGGGTGTGGAGGGAAGGAGCAAGAGCACAAGCGGGCTGAGCGGAATCTCAAACAACACGCACCCAGGACATGTTCCGTCGTGCCAGTCCTATGCTCTGCCATACACGCCGACGCCGTTCTGGTCGAGCGCACGCTAATCACCGCGCTTGCGCCTCTCAGGGCCCAGAGGGTCTTGCCTGCACTCTATCGATATACATTCACATAGACTGCACAAACGAATACGAAAAAAAAGTAACATAGATCTTTCTACAGCTCCAGCGGCTCATGGCTGCGCGCCTCGAGCCTCTCCCCCGTTCCCGTCGCACGTCGCCCAAACCCGCCCGCCCCAGGCCCGCGCGGCTGCCGCATCACCCCCGACTGCCCTGCCGCACTTGCGCCCAGCCCGTTGTCCGGGAGCGATGGCAGCGACGGCACCGGCGGCACTCCCATCCCAACCCCACCGTACCCCCGCGACTCGCCCCCCGCGGAGCCCATCCCCCCACTCCCAAACATGCTCCCAAACGTCGTCGCAACCGATGGCCGGCGGGGTGACGCCGCGCTGATAGTCGCAAACCCTTCGCGGATGTTGCCGTTGGACGCACGGGGCTGCAGCCGGCTCGCCGTCGGCGTATGCAACGACTTCATGTCCGGCATCGACTTTTTCACGCGCAGCGACGGTGCAGTCGGCGAAGGCGCCAAATACGACGTAGCCGCACGCGACAGAGTCTGCGAAGCATGCCGCGTGATCGGGGTCTGTCAAATTCGTCAGTCCTCCCGACCTAGACCCGGATGCTCCTGCCACGCACCCGATTCTCCCGCTCAATTCGCGTCACGACCGCATACCGATTCTCGCCTTCGCCGACGCTATAGTGATACACTCCAAGCTTTTGCGCGACCAAGTGCACGACCCGGCGCTGCTTTGGGCTCAGGCTGCGCGAAAACGCGAGCTCGTCACGCATATGATCTTCCTTGAACACCAAGATGCGCGAGTAGATCTCGAGCGTCGACGGATCGTTCATGTCCAGCTCGGTCGACGCCGACTTGGCCGACTGCTGCGACGGTGTGGGTGTCGGCATCTGTGGAGCCGGCGGGGGCGGGGGCGAGTGCACCACCGGGAGCTGCTGCAGCTGCTGGCTGAGCCCCACCTGTCCGGTCGAGTAGGTCCGGCTGGGAGACAAGTACGCTCCACCGCCGCTAGTTGGTGTGCCAAAATCGTCCCATTCGTTGTTGCTGGCCGACGCAGCGGGGAGCAATTGAGAACGCTCTTTTTCCATCTGCATGGACCGCATGCGCCGGATCGCCTTTTCGCGCTCGATGCGTTCCTTTTCGCCCGCCTGGAGCACCTTTTTGTATTCTACGCGCAGCTTGCGGCCTTGCACATCGAATCCATTGAGCGCGGCCACAACCGCGTCTGCGTCCGCAGGCAAACGAAAGTTGGCAAACGCAAGCCCACGAAACTGGCCCTGGGTATCGAGATGGTAGTTGAACGCGTAAGGCGTCGGGATCGACAATGAACTCTGTAGCCCAACTCAGTCTCCGCCACATAAAAAATGGCAAAACACGCACAATGATATCGAGTAGCGTCTCGCGCTTGACAGTAAACGGAATATTCTTGATCACAATGGCAGTGGGGATGATCTCGTCCTCGACCGGACTCGCCATGTTGCTCATCGAAGCCGACATACCCATCGACTGCGGAGTTTGCAAATGGTGATGTGGCGGCGACGTCCCGCCCGACGAAATATCGCTCGTCTGCGGGGGCGAAAAAGAGCGCTCGTCGGGCGCCATCCCGCCTTGCTCGAGCCAAGCCTAGCCAAGGCGTCAACACTCGGAAAACGCATAGGAAAAACTCGACTTGCCGACGGAAGACCAGCTCGGCTGGGTTTGCCCTTGAGCGGCGACGTCGCGATGGTCGCGTTTTGCACGCCGGGCGCGCCGCCGACGCCCAGGTTCTGCGTCGGGGGCGACGTCGAGTAGTGGTATCCAGCCGCAGCAACGCGCACACCGTCAAACGTATTCGCGTGCTGCTCAAACCGGCCAATGGAGCGCGGCGGAGACGACGAGTTTTGCAGGCTCAGCTGTGACATGTCGGGGAGATGTTGGTTGTTGGACATATCGAAACTACTAGTAGTGGTGTAATATTAGAGGCAGATGTTCGTAAAGAAGATCGTCAGCGTCAAACGAGAAAAAAACCTGTCGTGAGTCGTGAAGCGGATGGATGTGGGATAGATACGAGTCGCCCTTGCTTTGTTGAGGGCAGGGTCCATCCCCCTTACCCCGTGTTACATGTAACGTTGCGCTATTTGGTTAATTACAGGTAGATTACATGCACGCATACATCTAGTTATTTGCGGCTCGGGCGGTGCGTGTTGGGATTGGGGAGTGTGCCTGGCTCGATGCGCGGTGGACGCGGTCGTCCAGGCAGAGTCTGCGCGTCGCTCGGCTCCCGTGCTGGGGTCGGCTCGCGTTCACATTGCGTTTTTGCCCGACGAACACCGTGCTCGTCCCTCGCGTGCCACGGCACAAAATCTCCCTCTTTTCTGCGCGGTCGATTCGGCGTAAACGGTGGAGAAGGGGTCGATCTGGGTGGAGACGGCGCGTCCCTCCCGCCCCGCGCAAACCGCTCATACACAGGCGTTGGCGCGGAATACCCAGAAAGAGACATACTCCCTCTTCCTACCCCAAACCCGCCCGACCCAGCCCTCGACACCCTCTCAAACGCCCTCTGTACAGGCGGATGCGCAACAGGCACCGGCGTATCGTACAACTGGTACGTCTGGAGCGCCTCGACATCCTGTCGCGGTACAGGGTTGAGCAAGGAAGAGACCGAGCTGAACGTAAGCGGCCCTGGGTATCCACCATATGCAACCGGGGGAGGCGCGATGTCATCGGGTTGTGGGACGGGTGGAAGCGATTTGGGGCGGCTGGATTCGAGTTCGACCATGCCTTCGGGAGAGGGGATGGTAATACCTGGCGCAAAGTCGGCTGCAGGTGGTAGAGGTTCTAGGGCGTGTTGAAGCTCCCGAGCCATGAATGACCAGACGTCGAGTAAGGTTTTGCCACTCTGGCGGATGGTCATTACGACGAGTGTAGAAGCATGTATGATAACTGTTGGGCGGAGAATTTAGGAAAACCCGACGTATGCAAGGGAGAACTGACGAGCTAGGGTGGCCAGTATGAGTAGGGCAATTATTGCTCCGCTGCCCGAGCAAATGTTCCAATCTGAATCTTTTGACGAGTTAGCAAGCAACACCACCCACAATCGGATAATTTACCTGCACTGGTGCATGTATTGGAGGCCGGCCGGTTCGAAGCAATAGATGCAATTCCAACTATCGCCAGCTTAGCACCCAAACCTGAATAGCACACCGACAAACTCACTTATATCAAACAAGATAGCAGTAGCAACCCAGATCAGTTCCCAACGAACCTCCGAAATTATAGAGTTCCTCTTTGTAAGATCAAACCATAACCTAGCGTCCCCATGTTTAGAAGCTGATACAAGGGACAAACGCAAGACTTACACAAGTCCAATGAAGAAAGCGTTGAATATCGATATAATGAGCGTGTATACGTGAGATTTCTCTGTTAACCCGAGTTAACGCAATAACATCAAAGGTTATCCAAGCCACTTACTGCCTCCACCAACCAGTCTCCCAGTCTCAAGATCCTGCGCCGACACGATAAGGACAAAGGCAGGGTTGAGCAGCAAGAACGCTGTACCACCCACTCCTATTATCAGCCCCAGATTCACCTAATATCCAAATCGCGAGACTCACCGAACAGACTGTACCGGTACCCAGCCCAGATACTCGTCATATTAGAACCAGTTAAAGATCGTAAAGCCGAATCGTAGGTTTAGATAGCAACAGCGCAAGCCCAAGAAAAGAGAATTAAAGAAAAGCAGTCTATCGAGTCCAGGCGTCTTATATCATCTCTCAGCAGTAGGTCATAAAGCCAGCGAGGCCCAAGTGAGGTCCTCATAGCCTCCACAGCCAATTTATACCAGCCACGAACCTCGAGGCCTCATAAAGAATCGTTCCATTGTTCGTTGCCACAATGGAACGACACCCGTAACAAACAAGTACATAGGGATTGTGCCTTGTCAGGATCCAACATGTGGGCCAAGCGAGCGTTGACACACGTGAGTAATGATCGTCCATCCGGTGTTGAGGCGAACGCGGGAAGTGTTTGGTTGAGTGGCGGGGGCCTGTTTGGCTTTAGGATCCGCTTATGTCAGCTGTGTAGAACCAGTTTTGTTCAGACGTGTCGACAAAGGGTAGACCTGAACTCGCCAAACGTCGGTGCTTTCCGTGGTATACAGTAATGCGGTAGGCTTTCAACTCGATGAGTTGTCATATTTGAGGTAATGAATACAATGAAAACCAATCGAAGAGTACTAGTATACATTAATACAGTATTCAATTCACAGCGTCATAAAGTTTCAAGAAAACAATCCAAAATTTTAGTGACCACGGAGGGCTTGCCCCTCAGCAACCATAGTCTCGTCTTTCTTGACCTTTCCGGTCGCAACCTTGACGGCTCCCGTAATCTTGTCTTTGAGAGTCGTCTTCCTGCGAGGCTGGCCTGTCGAGTCCACGCCCTCCTCCGAAGATGACGACGATGCCGAGCCTCGACGAGCCTGCTTGGCGGCCTCGACCGGGTGCGCAGCGGCAGTCTTCAAGTCGGATCTGTTTGGATCCTCAGATTTCGGGTGGGTCGCAGCGTAGGCAGACGATTCGACGCCGGCCTTTGCCTCGGCAGCTGTTCGGGCGCGAGTCAGCTATTGCCACAAACTGGAAGAAAACGAATAGCGGCCACGTACCGCGCTCGTCGGGAAGCAAGGCCACGCCAGACTCGTTGAACTTTCCGGGGAGCGCACCGACGCCACCGCCAGTCTTCTCGCCTGGGTAGGCACCTTCGTACTCTTGGCTTGGCATGCTTGTGCGTTCAGCCGGGAGACGAGCGACACCCTCTTCACTGGCGTTGCCAGGAAGAGCGCCAACGCCACCGACGTGCTCGCCTGGCGCAGCGCCGGTCTTTTCGGACGAAGGCATCGATGCCTTGATTTTGGTGTTCTCTGCGAGTCCGTGGAGGGTAGATGATGGTGTTTCTGCGGGTAACTATATTGGTACGCGAGTTTTGTGGGACGCATTGAGACTTACCTATTCCGACTGCGTTTTGGACGGTTCCCGCCATAGAGGCGAGAGTCTCACGGGCCTGTTGCAGGTACCCGGGAGCGTCGCTGGTAGGAGCAACGTTGGGAGGAGCAGCTTGACTCTCGTTGACAGCAGCGCTGTGCTTGTCAAAGGTGTCTGTCGGTGAAGGTTAATCGCTTAGACTTGGTATACGAGTGCGACGGCCTACGCTGAGCTGGCATACGACTAGCAGTTTCCATGTTGAATTAAGATAAAGGTTTGCGAGTAGTTGTAAATTGGTAGGGTAGTGGGGTTCAAAGACTCGAGTTCATGGCCAATTAAATACACCAGGTAGGGTGGAGTATCTGATGTCATTGGCAGCGGTGGTGTGGGTATATGCGTGACGTAGATGGACTCCGACACAGCGGCCGTCGCGCCGAAGACCGCAGTGCGTCAGATCCTCGTCATCGCGGAATCATGGGGCCAGTGGAGTGGCGCCCCGTTCGAGAGCGTTCGGGGCCAACCACGTGATGAATTGGTCATAGCGCGTGTTTTGATCCTGAGCCCGCTACTTCTTCGACTTGCGCTGTTTTCTGATCCCTTTAATTCCTGACTTGACGGCTTTTTTACGCGTTTTTACCTTACTGCTATTTTGTATACTCTTGTATGATCTAGGCTTATTGTTTGCTGGGTATGAATGGGACAGATCTCTTCAGCTCTCCGCCAAAACAGCCCCCAAAGGTTCAAGTTGGCCATCCTCCGCTGCCACCGTTCAAGGAAATCCAAGAGGACCATATTCTCGAAATATCAGGCCCGACATCGAGGTATGTTGCCACTGAGAACAGGTTTCGTCGACGTTTCTTTATTTTTTCGCCGTCCACACCTCTGAAGCTTCCAAGAAGACCAGCTTAGAGACGCGCTCGAGGCGCTTTGCGATAGGCTCAATGGGTGAGCTTGCATTTCTAATGAATGAAACCCATGTCACATCTACTCCTACACCATAGGCGCGATGCAGGCTATTTTTTCGACAGCTCGGGCGTCCGCACGTTTATGGTGCTTCAGGATTCCAACGCTGTCGACGACGCGATCGCCAATCGGGATAGGCTTATAGTTGACCCTATTCACCCCCATGCGCAAGAGGCTCTCTCAGTGCTTACGTTCTCCAAAGCCAACGAATCATTCGAGCTCCGCGAATTCGTCAATTTTGCCAGTTCAGGTGCTGGCATGGGAGCCACCCTTTCTCCGCTATCCAGCCCTCGCCCGTTTGGTGGCATGAATGCCCCGCTCAGCTTTAGCGCGCTCCCTCCACCCGTTATACCTGTTGACTTTCCCGCCACATCTCGTGTCACGTCTCCCCGAGTTTCAGCACTCGGCCTTCTTAACAATCCACGAACGCCCAGCCCTCCGCGAAAGCATAAAACCACACTGGAGCTCGGCCTCGAATCGCTTGCACAACAGTGGGGTTCTCCGTCTCCTGAACGTGCCTATCAGAGCATTGGGAGTCCACGCAACACCCCTCTAGGCGCAAAACTATTCATGTCTGAAGAAATCACGCGTGGCCGAGGGAGAGGCCGGGAAAGGGGGACCGACATGCAATCAAACGGATACGACCTCATGCTCCCAGCGGCCAAACGAACCAAACGACAGGCGTCGACCGAAGCGTCGCGTGTGGTGGCTGCAGACGTCTTGAACGATTTGATGGAGAAAATGCGCTGTGAACTGTGGGTTGGGATTCCTCGAGTGCGTTTGAGTCTGTGTTTGGTGTATGCGGACTGAACGTGTGGATTTGAGCTCTTGTGCGGAATTAGTGAGCTGACTTGCTTTGCTTTTTTGTTTGTTGCAGTTGCTCTGAACTTATGTACGTGGTTTACTTAACACACTCTGCTGGGACGCTTTGGTTGACGACGCATTTGATAGGGTCGATCCTCATGCCCTTACGAGCACCCATTGCGGGCACTCTTTCTGTTGCCTGTGCATCATCCGCCACATTCTAGACTCCTGGCCTGTCGGTGTCCCGAACCCAGCCCACGCTCCTGAACTCATCAAGTGCCCGAGCTGTGAGATCGACGGCTCCCCGCCCGGGTCTCCCTCGCCCTCACCCTCGCCCGGGAGTCGACGTGGGTTGATATCCCGGCAGACGACTCTGGCTTCGGTTGTGTCATCGGTTTACGAGACATTGCTGCAAGAGGAAGTCGAGGGATGGGTGCCGCCTAATGAGTCGAAGCGTACCGGATATGACCAACGTGTGCAGTATGTCTGTCCTCTGTCCTACCGATGTTTACCTGATCATATTTCTGGTAGGGCCAATGCAGAGGCTTTGGTGGACTGGAATGCATGCTGGTCTAGTAGTGGAGATTTTTCTCAGTTGAAGGAGAAACTCGCCAGGAGC
Source organism: Ceratobasidium sp. UAMH 11750 (assembly GCA_019677335.1). Classification (NCBI taxonomy): domain Eukaryota; kingdom Fungi; phylum Basidiomycota; class Agaricomycetes; order Cantharellales; family Ceratobasidiaceae; genus Ceratobasidium; species Ceratobasidium sp. UAMH 11750. The sequence goes on along the minus strand of WSLM01000116.1, from coordinate 21,804 downwards.
TAACGCAGGATTTAGTCACGATTATTGCTCTCGTTTGCGTATGATCTTGATATATAAAGCATATTATACCTATTCACGGCACCTGGGGCGGGCGGTGTTGTTTCTTATTTATACGGCTTTAAGCTAGTTCGGATCCGACGGAAGCTAGCGCTAAGATAAGACCATGATATCAACCGCTTTGGGGGTTTAGAATCTTGTTGCAATGGCGTTTTCAGGCTCTATAAATTCGCCCGAACCCCGCTGATCGGCCATCTTTCATCCTCGGCCACCTCTCTTTCTTCACCTCCACCATCGCCTCGCCACCATGACCGACCTCAACGATACGAAGGATTTTCGACCCAGGTCGATTCTTGACACGGACTTGTACAAGGCACGGTCTTACGCATTATTTGGCGTCAGCGATGCACTAATAGGCAACATAAATAGCTTACTATGCAACAGGCTGTCTTGGAGCATTTTCCCAAATCTAACGTAACCTATACTTTTACGAACCGGTCCAAAGATATGTTGTTCTCGCAGGAGAGCTATGATTTGGCAAAGGAGTCTGTTGGACGTGAGTGGGCTCGAATTGTTTTTGTGGGATGCATAACACACTACTCCTCAATGACAGGCCTCGCAGAACTGAAACTCCAAGAAAAAGAGATTACTTGGCTAAAAGAAAATTGCCCGTACTTTACGGACGAATACATTTCTTACCTCGCCTTCTACCGTTTCCGGCCTGCAGAGCAGGTCAAGATGGAGTTCCACGTAACGAAGGAACCCGACTCGGGGTATATCACCGTCGAAATATTTGGACTCTGGGTCGAAACGATTTTGTATGAGGTCCCAGTAATGTCTATTCTCAGCGAGGCGTTTTTCTTGACGGTGGATAGAGGCTGGTCGTACGATGGCCAGGAAGGTACGCTCTTCGGCAGTTCTTCGCCCCATGTCGCATGTGATTGAAACTTGTTTGCTAGAGCTTGCGTATGAAAAGGCGAAGCGGCTGATTCAAGGTGGACTTGCGTTTAGCGATTTTGGGACACGGAGACGGAGATCATATCATGGACAGGATCTCCTCATCCAAGGTCTTATCCGAGGGCACAAGGAATTTAGTGGAGAGGGCGTGGAGGGGCGATTTACGAGTACAAGTAATGTGAGTTGCCTGACGTTGGGTTGTCCGGTTCATCCCTGATTGGGCTAGTAGCCACATTTTGCTATGAAGCATGGGATCCCGACAGTTGGCACAATTGCCCAGTAAGTCGAATTTCGTACATATATCTCGCGTAGACTCATTTGTTTCTCAGCGAATGGATCATGGGGGTAGGTTCTATAAGCTTATTGCATAACCCCCATCCTCAGGCTTTACCTAGATCGCCGCGACTCGTGGATATGCGAACGCCAACGGAATAGCACTGGATTTATGGGAAGCGACTTATCCTACCACCAAGTCGAACACATTGCATATCGCATTGACTGATACTTTTTCAACGGATGCGTTCGCTACAGTAAGCCATGATCCTTCTAGTAGAACCGATTACTTTCTTACTTCATTCGCTTAGAACTTTGTAACTGATGTCGAACGAGCCAAGCGTTGGAGAGGCCTCCGCCAAGATAGTGGTGACCCGATAAAGTACATTTCCAAGGCTCGAGAGATTTACGAGCGGCTGGGAATGGACTATGGAAAGAAAATCATCGTGTTTTCCGATGGGCTCGACGTAGATAACGCACTGAAGATCAAGAAAGAGGCGGATAAGGCCGGATTCCTTGGTATGTTTGCCTGATACGGCGTTTCTCCTCGACTGAAATCCTCCCTTGGTAGCTGCGTTTGGTATTGGTACCTCTCTCACGAATGACTACAAGCGCCTGGATAACGGGAAGAGAAGCATGCCACTGAACATGGTAATTAAACTGTCCTCAATTGAGGGAAAACCATGCGTGAAGCTAAGTGATGAGATATCAAAGGTGGGTCGGATCTATACCATGCATGGGCTCGGGCTTAGCACGAATTGACAGAACACTGGAGACCCGAACACCGTCCAAGAAGTCAAACGAATCTTCAATATTTCTACCTAGACGGCTCTCGCGCGTCGACACGCATATTTGGAAAGGCACAGGTATTGAAATACGCTCTCATGAATCAATCAATTGAATGCCATCCGGCACATGCCCAAACTCCTCCCACGACTTTCAAGCCCTAAATTTCGACTCGGGGTATACCACTATCCGTGACTCTTCCCAAGCAGGATGCTACAAATTTCGTCCGATTCACAGGAATTAAGAAACTGACCAGTCCATCTTTATTGAACTTGAATATTTGCCCCACGGTGAATGCAGATGTGAATCTGCCTTTGAAGCTCAACACTTCCACCACCTCTGGCGCAACTTGCCATATTTGCTCGTCTTTCAGTTATGTCCTCCGAGTCACACACCGATTGATTATATCCTCACTGCTGGTTTGACTTGTCTCATGTGATCGACTGTAGTCGGCCGTATTTCGTGGGGTTTTCTAAACCATATAATTTATTGTCGGTTTGAATGCAATGGATTGCCGCTGGCATGGTCATAGATTGCGTTAGCCACCTGAAGTGTTGAATTAGCCACACAAACAGGGCAAAACAATGCTCACTCTTGTTTATCACCACATTGATGTCAAGTCCTATTTCTTCCAGACCTAGTTCTCGGCTGGCAGATCCCCCTCTTAGTCCTACTACAAGTCGAAAGACCGCTCACGGTACCCCATCGGCGACTCGTAATCCACTTTCCCTACGTATCTACAAGGTTCTTGGTGCCAACTTTGACGATCCATCTACTCGCGAAGCCTTTGAGACTCTAGCTGAATATTACCCTTCCGAAAGACCGCTAAATTCGATCTCTAAACATGAGGATTCTAAAGCTACTGCGGGTGTTGAATCTGATAGTGACGCTGAGGATGACACCGACCCTTGGGCTGTAAAATGGCCAGCCAAAGAGAAAGCAGTCTCGGCTATCATATCGGAGGCGGGAACTACGGCTGCACGCGCGCGACAAAGTCTACAGCGAGATGTTGAAGGTATCCTAGCTGATGAGGGCCAAAAGTTCTTGAACGCTTTTGCCGAGGTGGACAAGGTATGTATTCCGACCTTATCTCGACTGGGGCATTGGCCTGACTGGGGTGCAGAAACTTGACGCTTTACAAGAGCATGTCCAAGTTATGAATGCGCAATGCGAGGCTATGGAGAATCGCCTGCGCGTAACCAACCAGTCATGCAAGTATCTACTTGAACGCGCCGAAGGTCTACGTGCACAAAAGCAAACTACCGCCGCCCGCCAGGAGATTATCAATTTATTCTTGGAACGTTTCACCCTCAGCCCGGCTGAAGCTGAAGCAATCACGTCTCGTGATGTTCCTGTCGGAAAGAGGATGTTTGACGCAATGGACAAACTCGAGCGTATCCGTGAAGACTGTCGTGTTTTGATGAGCGGGGAAGGAGGCGAGAACAAGGCTGGGTGAGTTGACATTCGTCGGACTTCCTACCGCTCACTAAGAGCATTCAAGACTGGACATAATGGCTTCTACAGCCGAGCAGCTCGAGGAAGCATTCCAGAAACTTCAGCGCTGGTGCTTGTTCGAATTCAGGCAACTCGGACGCGACGCACATGTCGAGGTGGAGCCTATCGTGACTGAATCTGTTCGACGCCTACGAAAAAGGCCCGCTCTACTACAGTAAGCGTCCTCGCTAGATCCGATAACCTCTACTCATCGAAATCTTAGAGAGGCTTTAGATGTACTCGCGTCTGTGCGCCAAGCAACATTGTTGAATGCCTTCCTTGCTGCACTTACTCGCGGAGGCCCAAGCGGGCTACCTCGGCCCATTGAACTACATGCCCATGACCCAACTCGTTATGTGGGAGACATGCTAGCATGGGTTCATCAGGTGTGCCAGGGAACACTCGCTGGCGGGACAGAAACGTAATGATCTCATCGTTAGGCTATGGCAGGAGAACGCGAGTTTTTAGACGGACTTTTTGGTATCAAAGGAGAGCGAAGGATGGTCGGCAGCGTCCGAGAGCCCAAGAGCGGTGAGCAGGAATCTTGGATTAGGGTGCTGATGGACGAGGACTTGGAAAAGCTATGTACTCCACTAAAAGTGAGCTTAAGCTTCAGCGCTCTAGTTGCTGTCTCACCAGAAAGCAGGTTCGAGTACAACAAACGATCAAGTCACAAGAGGGCAGTATCACTTCTTACAAAATCGCAAATCTCCTCGAGTTTTACATGATTACGATGCGGGGCACTGTTGGAGAGGAGGCGATTCTATCGCGGGCGCTCACTGAGTACGTCACTTACTATTGCTGCGAGTAGCTTGAACTCAGAGAGGCAATAAATAGGTTGACTGAAATAGCGTACACCGTGTTCTTCGACACGTTGGCAGCACAAGGGCGAAGTTTATTGCGTTTCCTGCACGTCAGTTACACGACCGCTCCACCTGTGGTTCTCTCACAAAGGTCTCGTTACAGCCTGCAGAGGACGACCTGGCGGCTCCTATAGCACTCCGAGATGCAGCTCAGGTGCTCAAGGAAATCATGGCAGTATATGATTCTTCATTATTGCATGATGAGCACGAAGGGGGCCCAAATCCTGGAGAAGAAACGCAGAAATTTGATACTGCGCTCGCCGCAATGGTCGATCCGATGCTCGAGATGTGTCGGCGTATGGCTGCGTTGCGGGATAAAGGAGAATGGGAAACCGCGACTTTTATGATCAATTGTTTGACCTATATCCAGGTACGTACACTCATACCTAGCGATGACCCAAGCAACCCCTTACCTCTTTACAAGGGAACCCTCCAAGGATTCTCGTTCGCTGCGGCGAGAGCTGTGGAACTCGATCAACTAATGGATGAATACCGGGCGACGCTAATCGAAGAACACGTAGGTACTGAATCAGGGGTAGCTCGATATGCTCATGGGAGTCGTCTTCTCGTAGTTGGCACAAATGCTCCAAGAATGCGGACTTCAAGATCTGCACAAATGTATTACTACAAAGGACCCGAGCGTAAGTTGTGTCCCTATTTTTCCATGGTTTAGTACACAAGCCTGCCTTTAGGAACCTCTTTCGCGTATACCAGGAGCATCAGCTCCGGAGCTTACCACTGCCCTAACCACCTTCGATTCCTTCCTATCCATGCTCGACCCCGTATCTTCTCCGCGCCTCGCTCTCTTGAGGGCGTCCAACGCGCGCATTGCGACTCAGATCCACCAAACCACCTTGCAACGAGTCGGTCGTGTCTACTTGAACGTTGTAGAAGAAGTGCGAGCGCCTAAGAACCGCTACGAAGCACCTCAAAGTCTGCTTGGGTCCAGGCGGCCGTTTGGGCAGGAGATTGTATTGTGGCAAGTGCTTGGTGTAGAAGATAGTAGTCAAAGCTGAGCCGCTGGGTCTTCATGATACATTTTCATATCTGCCGCAATTTTACCACATTTTGCCTAGATTCTGCTCATGAAGTCCAAAAGGGTGCAGACACCCGAAGGCTCACGTGATGATACGCCATCGATCTCTTCTCCAGCATGGTTATTGAATATTCTCTGGACCAACTCACGCTCAAACGTGCTAGTCGGGCTCAAGAGATCGAATCGCGGAAAATATCCGCAGTAGAATGGGCTAAATGGCTCACCCTCGAAGCATACTTGAGGCGAGACGAAGAGGCCGAGGTGCTGGATCATGCAAAAGATGGAAGGCTTATAACTTGGTGAGTCGCCCAATTACAGTAATAGGGAGAGAGCAAAAACTTGACATCCTAAAGGGTGCTTGTTCCAGCTACAGATCCTGAGACCCTCGACATCATGTGTGCATGCGAAACGTGAGTGTTCAGAGTGAACACCCGACTGGCCTAACCGTTTGATTAGTTACCAACGGAATATCTTCCTACTGCCACCAAACGAGACCAAATCAGTACCCGCTACCGGCTATGGAATCGCTTCTGTCTTCACTCCCCCCAAATTTAGACGCAAGGGCTACGCAGCACACATGATGAGTCTCCTTCACTTTGCTATCGCTAAGCCGGAAGGGCTTCCAGCATTCCCAACGGCATGGGGGGCTCCACCTGTCCGCGTCAACAACCCAGGCGTTGTATCCGTGCTTTATAGCGACGTTGGAACATACTACGCACGATGCGCACCAGGCGAAGGGACCGGCTGGACGGTTGTTAGCCCCACGACCACTGAGTGGATTGTCGAAAGTGAAGGGGACGACCCAAACATACCGCCTCAAGTCGAATTCTTATCTCGGGACGAGGCGATTGAAACTACACGCGCGGACGCGGATCTTTTCAAACAAGACCTGGAATCCCAAGGACCATCTCCACGCATACATTTTGCGTTTCAAACGACAGCAGAGTGGTGTTGGTTCCAGATGCACCGAGATGACGAGCATCCACTGTATCTATCGGCTCCGCCAAAGATCTGGGGCGTCCGCATACAGCACCAGGACGAGACACACTTCATTGTCTGGGCGTACGAACCATCTCCAAAACGCAAGCTGATTATCATCAACCTGCGTGCCTCTTCGGAAACGTTCCCCCATTTATTGGCGGCCATCAAATTGGTTGCTCGGACGGAAAAACATGGGCTCATTGAGGTGTGGAACCTGCATGAAACTCTCCTGTCTGTGGCGAAAGATCTCGGAGGGCGCGTATACGAGAGACAGGAGCATTTACCGGCGATCAAGTGGTATGGAGAGCAGGGCGACGTTGTTTGGTTCGGGAACGACAAGTAAGTAGTATGCGGTTCTAATCTCGAGGAAATAGGCTGACGGATAAATGATAACTCCTAGGCTACGCTGGTGCTAAGTGAAGTATAATTTCAACAATGTCGGTGACAAATTTGCGCAATTGGTGGTCGAATAAGTGTGTTGAAAGCTGATCCGGAGGCGGACAATACTGCGTGAGTCGGACAATTTGCAACAACTGTGTACCACTGCACGCTGCTATGTTTGAGCCCCAGCACCAGTGCAGCCTATAGACGAGGTTAGCAAACGAGGTGACACGAGTAAAGAAACTCTCGCTTGTTGTTCCCAGTCCAGACGACCTGTTCTCCTGGCCCATACCACTTCAAGGCAGGGAGCTGGCTCTCTCGTTCAAACGTCCGTCCCCCGGTACTTTGCACGGCCGAATCAAATTCTTCGTCTAGATTCCAAGCCTCAATTACATGATGCCTCTCGTCCCGTGCAACAGATGCCACCGCCGCGAAAAGGAGCGGAAAGGTAACCGGCGAGGCGCGTAAGTTAACGACGATAAGCTTGCGCTGGGACTCCGGATAAGGTTTATATGTCCAAACGATAAAATGAGTCTCTCCGTCTTCGGCCTGTATGCGCGCGCCCCAGATCGTTGGAGGAGAAGCGACATAGTCTGGGTGGTCCAGTTGGCTCCGCATTTGAAATAGACACCACGCAGCAGTCGGCTGAAATGCAAAGTGTGTGCGCGAGGACGGTCCTTTAGACTCAAAGTCACGTTTGAAAAGCGGGATATCTGCAACGACGGTCGAAACTGCGGCTTCTTGAGATAGCATCTCGACCTTTGAGTCCACAGCCGATATGTTGATTTCAGCCAGGATCCAATGCGCCGTCTTTGTGCCAACAATGGTCCAGCCAGTTCCCTCACCAGGCGGACACCCCGCATAGAACGTGCCAACGCCGCTGTAAAGCACCGAAACCGTACCAGGGAGCTCTATTTGCTTGGGTGGTTGTCCCCAGCTAGGCGGGAAAGCGGGAACCCCACCGGATTGAGCAATGGCAAAATGCAAAAGCCCCATCATGCGGGTTGCGTATCCTTTACCTCGAAACTCGGGGGGCGTGAAGACCGCAGCAATAGCGTACCCGATCGAAGTAGTTGATTCGACCTCGTTTGGTGGGAGCACGAGAATGTCCCGACGGTATCTAGGTTAGATAGATAGTGAGAAAGACAGAAACACGAACTTCGGCTGCTCTACATACGTTGCGCACGCACTTAGTATATTTAGCGACCCTGGGTCCTCGCTTGGAACAAGTACCCTGCTTGAAAGATAAGATTGCGCTGGAAACGATGAAAGAACAGAGCCAACCAAGTTACAAGCTTTCCACCATTCGCATGATCCAGCGTATCCCACACTTCGCATTTACGCAAGTACTCATCACAATTAAGCCATCTCGCCCATTCGACCGACCGTAGTCTTCTAGCTTCAGTCACTTGGGCGCGGGAAGCGGGCTTAAGTGTGACTTGCATGAGGGTAGTAGCGGTGGTTGTGGTGGTTGTGTTCAGAAATGGGTCTGAACGAGTCATTCGCGAGCACATGTGCGTTATGCTTGGTCATGTAGATTCTCGGAGCAAATAGATAAAGGGCCGGCCTTTCGGCCCTGCGTGCATGTAGTGATGCGCACCGGTCATACAATCTCCCACCTCAACAAAGAGACAAGGAAGCCGTCGGCCTTGTCGCTTTTGGTGCGTCCCGCGCAGTGTAGCAATGTGCGTGAGCTCAAAGCCTAGCCCTCGCCGCCAAGTAAAATGCATATCACACCTATAATAACACACTCTTC
>WSLM01000115.1:15582-30297 GCA_019677335.1 Ceratobasidium sp. UAMH 11750 | reverse complement strand
CGCAGCGGGATTCGACGAGAGTTAGCAATATCTTCGGGGGATAATTCCTCGAATATCTGGGCCATTTCAGGTTCAGCCGCAGATTCGACGTCTTCGAATCCAAGTGCTGGCCGGTTGATAGCTAGTTTGATAGTTTTGGGGGCATAGGTCACATCGACCGTATGGATAACGATCGATCGGATGCGAACCGATTGATTCAACTGCAAGATAGGATTGTGTGAGCTTGGGTGTGCATGGGGTGTTTAGGGTTCATACGTAGAGATTTATGAGTAGCTGCTCATCAGAATCGCTTTCCAAGTATGATTTGCCTGTATTTCTGGTTTTATTGCCCAGGATGCTTATGATGTTGTGCGTATCGGACTCGTTGAGGCAGTTCAACTGAGTCGAGTCTAGATACTCGAGAAGGGAGACCTGGACCCCGGTAGAGTGAGACACCACACAGTATACTCAATTATGCCACTCACGTCTTTGGAGGTAGCCGATTCATCCTTTGAAGGCCCTTCACCTAATGAGGTCGGTGCTGGCGTGGGTGCAGCGTGAGTTCTCAGAGCGTTCTCCAAACCAGACTTGTCCACTCCGCGAATAGTTTCTACGACACCTTGCGCTTGATGAACAAGAAGGTCGGCATCGCCGTCACTCCGTACTGTGTTGAACTAACTAGAAGCAAACGGTGCAATCACAATTCGTATTACATACCCTATGTAATACATCGGGTGAGAATTTTGGGATATTTGTTATAGACCACTCACTTTTTAGCAACGTCCTGAACAGCATCTACATCCACCTTGGCAAATACGACGTGTGTGTACTTTAAGAAATATTACATTAATAAGATTAGTGGGCCTGTGCGTGTCAAAAAACTTGCCTGCTGGCTGAGCTGGTTGTAAAAAGGTGCGATTGCGTGGCAGGGTCCACACCAAGTAGCATGGAAGTCAATCACCACCAGGCCAGAGGCCTTGTTGGTCAAGAGCGTTTCCTATGCGTGGATTAGATCTGTATGATGAAAATAAAACACTGGATTGGCTTACAAGATCAGCAGCGTTGTGAATTTGTCGCAAATAAGCCATTTGAGAGGTAGAAAGTCACCAAGAAGTTTGGTGTGAAAGTGGAGAAAGCTTAATATAAGGTCACGTGTTGGTGGCAAACTATGGGGGTTGTTTGTTCCGATCCGCCCCCACCATGGTTGTAAGCAAGAGCGACTACAAACGTCTGTTTATCCAAGCTATGATGCAGCGCAGATGGGTCTCAGAAACAACTGCGAAATTAATATTCAAGCGGTGCATGGCGGCAGCTCTGGGTGAGTCCAAGTTTCCAACATATCCTTGGATAGTTTTGACGGATGCCGACAAGAACTAAACCCTACGATAAACTTTGCGTACGATGAGCGTAGTTTCGCGACCGATAACGGACCTAGTTTTATTACTGAAGTCAATCGAGACGTGAGTTTCGAAGAAGTAACAGCGACTACGTCGAAAGAACTAATCGTTTTTGCAGCTTGAAAAGTTCGAGCTTCGTCTGAGTAGTACCAAGGACGAGTGCACTGGGGAGACAATCTGGGCGATGGTAAGTTGTCCGTTCAGTTTCGAGCCGCGTGCATAATTAATATTCCTATAGATAAATACGAAACAAGATCCTGCAACGATGCTCGCCACAGAGTACAACCCCACCGAGATTCAATATTTCAAGCTGGTTGTACGTGTCCATCTGTCAAAAAGACACGCGAACGCACCTAACGTATTTACTAGGTCGAGCAGATCGTATTGGCTAACAACGATGCGTACTCCATTCCAGCAATGGCGGCACTTCGCGAAGTCTCGCAGTTGCAAGGCAAGGGCATCACCAAGTCGGAAGCAGAGCACCTACTCTCGAGTTTTGTTGCCAAGGGATGGTTGCTGAAAAGCAAGTGAGTAACGCTGTATTGGCTGGCCCCGTGTCTGCTAAGCATTCCCTCCAGGCGAGGTCGATACTCCTTATCATCCCGCTCACTCCTCGAGCTCCAGACCTACCTCCGTGAAACATATCCCGACGAATACAATGAATGTACATATTGCATGGTAAGTCCCCAACAGTCACTGCCCAGCGACACTCACCAAATCATTTTTAGGAACCCATAACTAAAGGTATAGCTTGCCGCACCGAAAACTGCATATACCGTATGCACACACACTGTTATACTGCGTGGGTCCGCGCACGGCGTGACCGTCCGCTTGAATGTCCGCAATGCAAGCAGAGCTGGAGAGAGGACGCGATAAGGAAGGTGGGTGAGGAAGGTATCAAGGGTGACCATGTGCATCGGCGCGTCACGAGAGGAGGTGATGAGGAAGAAGAGGAAGAAGAGGAAGTGGTCAGGATGGATGAAGAGGAAGATGCTGCGCCTAGTCAAGACCCAATGGAGGTCGACGAGCCAAGGGGGAAAAGCAAAAAGAAAGGCCAGAGGTGAGTATCGAGTACTTGACGTGACATGCACGAGGCTAATAAACTCATGATGTAGCCAACGTACTAGCTCGGCCACGCAAGAGCCATCTCAGGGACCATCTCGTCGAGCCTCGCGACGTAAATAATATCGCGCAAATAGCCATACCAGTTTACGGCATATGTTATCGCTCTTATACTCTTGCCAATAATATTGTAGTTGTTGCCTGTTTGGTCATCAACACCGCATGGCGGGATTTGTTTGACTCGCATCACATGACCATTCCTTTTTAGGATGTCATGTGATAGTTTACTGAATCAAACTCGACGCTCGTCTCCAAGCTTCCTGCGCTCCCAACATGGATTTTGACGGAACAAAAAGAAAACAAACAATATATGTCGGGGGGTTGCACGAGGACTCTAACGAAAATGAACTGATGGAGGTATTTTCAGCATTTGGTGAGTGTCTTGTCTGGAAGCACGCGGCACTCGTTCTGATAGTTTGGCTTTATCCCTAGGTGATATAATGGACGTACAGATACCCCCTGCTCCTACGATCCATAGAGATCAACCTCGTGAGTCCAAACTGCAACGTAACTAGTATGCTCCCGGACTAAGCTTCATCGCAGCCACTGGCCATAGAGGCTTTGCATTTGTTACGTTTTCCTCACCAGCAGACGCACAAGGTGCGATTAACAACATGGACCTAAAGTAAGGTAGTTTCACCGCTCATATCTCCGTGCTGTGGATTAATCGATCTCTGTTGAAGTGTCATCCATGGAAAAGTGGTCAATGTAAACCTTGCCAAGGCTATGGAGGTCGAAGCGAACCCCAATCGGGCTGGTAAGTTGCAACCCATGCTTTGCTATATTATGGGACTGACTTTTGCCCGGAAAAAGTCTGGGAGTCGGAGGAATGGCTCAAAGAGCATACAAAATCCTTGGAAGAGAGCGGAGGGCGCGGCGTTCAGGCATCCAAACGTCCAGATGCCATGGAAGAATGGCCAACTATGACAATGGGAATCAAGGGTATACTAGCATTAATATATAATACAAGTAGGCGTTTTAGAACACCCCAACTGGGACGGCGTAGACTACGGCGCTCCTCGGTCATCCTTCTCATTAAACTGCGCGCGGGCGCGTTTGATATCCTCCTGCATGAATAGAAGCTCTTCCATACGTGCAAGTTTCTTTACATCTGCAGGATGGGATAGAGCTTCGCGTAGACCGTCAATCTGCACCTGGTTCTTGCGCGTTTTCTTCATCGCCGTGGTACACTATTATAACGCTTGAATAAAGGTCCGGGACAGAAGATTGAGTTGTCGATCTTACCACACTCATCATGTAATCCATTAAGATTTCTTCCATCACAGAGACAGTATCCGGCGCAGGATTTGGGTGATCTCCAAAAGCATGCATCATTGGTCGAACTGCCAGCAAAAGATTCATGAGACAGCTTAAATACCTCAAGCTGGTACTCACGATCTTTTACAAATGTCCCCTTTAATGCTGGTACTTTCTTTGGTTGCTTTGCGCCTGCCACACTAGACACAAAGCTCGTAGTTGGAGCAGTTGGTCGCAAAGTAGAGGTTGCATTGAGAGTAGATGTTGTGGCCGGGCGCGCCGTAGATGTAGTTCCAGTAGACATTATCGAAGGCCTTGGAGGAAGCGGAGGCCCAGGAGTGGTAGTAAACTGGATTGGCGGTCGAATAAGAGGATAATACTGGGGTGTGGCAGTAGAAGTTGTTGACGTCGACGCCGGCGCCGATGTCGTGGTCGCTGTCGTTGTCGCTGTCGTCGCTGGAGTAGTTGTCGTAGCAGCTGTTGGTGAACGAGGCTGGAAGCTCGTGGATGAAGGTGGTTGCGACATTTCCTGAGCCGTGGCGCGACTAGTTGGCGACGGGGGTCACGTGATGAATCTTTTTTCTTTTCTTTTTGGTATACATATTTAACGAGCTACAAGGACATAAAGCCAAACCGCTCACCGGCATAGACCGGGTATGAGTAAAAGTCACGTGATGAATCTCACGAATAACTTTACTTGGAAAGTTGGATCAATCACTTCGAGCCGATAGAATGTACCTACCTAGAAAGCTACTGAGGCATAATGTGTGAGGTATTAAATAATTGAGTTTAGCTTGTGGACACTACAGGGAGCGCATACAACCTTGCTGCACAAGCAACACGCGGACTCATACGGCGAAAACCAGCAATCAAAACAGTGCATTTTTAATAAATAGTATGTGATAACTCTACAGACAATACCCGTCTCGCATACTAGTCATGCATCATTGAGAACGGCCTCCTTGGACCTGTCTGGGGTGACCGGGCGCTCGGACGGAATAGGGGTATGAAGCTTCAGTCGGTCCAATTCAGCGGCTACTTTCTCTTCCCTCGCACGCTCTGCCTCCCGTTCTTTGGCCGCCTGAGCCTCCCTAGACTCGCGTTCGTTCTCCTCGACCAAAGCTTGCAGTTCGTTTGCCAGCTCCTCGTCTTCTGCAGGGTCTGACGGTGCGCCTCCCAGTGCAATCGCATCTTCCACTTCTTTATGGTTAGCGAGGGTTTCAGCCATATTGTCCACGGTCTGGTCGATATGTTCGCGCTGGAGTCGTGGGTCCACTAGCAGCTCTTTCAGGGTTGTGGTGGATGTCTCGTAAGCTTTCATGATCTGGATTGTTTGGTTAAGACAAATGGACTTATTGAACAAGTGGGCAAGACTTACGGTGACATCACCTGCGGCAGTTTCAACTTTCATAAGCACAGTCTGTACTGTTTCGAGAGCACCCAGCCGTTGCTTGAGCAGAGCCTCGAGTTGCTTGCGGGATCGAAGTAATGACAGAGCCAAGTCATTCTGCTTCTTGCGTAACATAGCATTGATTTTCTCCGCCCGCCTAAATAGAGGTTATTAGCCCTGTCAAACTCGCAACAAGACATGACTTACTCTTCTATCTGCCTTTGAATTTCGTCGATTTGTTCTTGGAGCTTGTTGACTGTGGTTGACATTTCTAGGATGCCCTTGTCGACGCTTGTGATAGTCTCTCGCTCAGAAGACCCTTCCTCAACAAACTTGATCACATCCGCCTGACTGTCGAGCACAACACAACCACGGTCACGTTCTAAATGCTTCACCAGAACACGCACATCTGTCTCGGACAGCGAAGCACCTGGATAGGGTAACGCAAGTGATCCAAACTGTTCGCGGAAACTCGCAAAGCTGTACAATGCAGCAGAGGGCCCAATCGCCCCTTTGGTCCGTTGAGCGGTCAAGATAGCCTTAGCGGCGGTCTAAAGATAATGTTAGCGGCGGGCTGTGAAGATTAGGCAGATTTACGCACTTCCAAGTTTGCAAGTATGACAAAATTACCCCACGTTTCCTTTACAACGTCATCACCGTTTGCTAATCCAGCTTGCTGAAGGGCCCACCATAGCGGTCGACCAACAACAGTAGACGCAACTCGATATGCGAGACCGGACTCGGGAACGTATATTGAATACGGTAGTGTCAAAAAACGTGCGAGTGGTATGAGCGGTGCGGATGCAGGAGAAGATGTAGGCGGTGTTGATAATGAAGTCTACACGCGAGCGATGTTAAAAATACGAATGCCCTCCTCGCTATTACAAGTGCTAAACTCACCAAAGCATACCCGACTCCTAAAGGCCGCCCGACCTTTTCCCACCGGAATTCATCTACTAGCTGAGAATCTGCGCGAAGTACCAAGACACCAGCGGACTGTAGACCACGAGCCGTGACCTCAGACAGTGTACGTCTCCACCACTCTACATTTGTAGTATATCCAGCGGGGTTGGATAGCTTTTTCTTCGCGAGATCCGAGTAAAGTGACTGGAGCCGTTGAGAACTAGTTTTATATTCAGGGAGAGTCGATAGATAATCATGTATCGAAGAAGACATGGGTGCGGGGTATATTTCTATGCTATTAATCGATAGTCGCTGAAAGCTTCGTGTATCGGCAGCCACGACAGTGGTTGGCTGGTGGCTCAGGGGGGGATTGCGGATTTCGCTTTTGGAAAGTATTGGAAAAATGCTGGCAACTCTCTTTAAGTCCTCCTTGATGAAAAGCCTTACGATTTACCCAAAGGAAAACGCGAGCCTTCCTTTGTTTCAACAAAGGACAAAGACATTTCCCTTGAGGCGAATGACATCCATTATAACCTCATTATTCAGCATCGAAATGATCCAAGCCTTTTTCCAGCTCCTTTGGGATTTTCCAAGGCGAGAATCCCTAACCCCCCCTGAGTGGAGGTGCCCCGCGATCACGTGCTCCTTTATACAGTAACCAGCACATCTTAAAGCCTGCAGATTCTCAAGTCATAATACATCCCATTTCAGTCCACCTAGTGTCTACTCTACACCCTATTTCATTTATTATTTATGCTAAGCATCTAACTGCTCACAACTCCCGACTGTTGAACAGCATATACCGTTACCGATATGGGTAGGCAGATGAGCGGGGTCACAACGTATGAGATTGTAAGCTGCGGTCCAAATAAGTCACTTTAGTATCTCGAGTATCTACCAGGGGGAATACTTCTTACAATCCGTGCAACTTGAGCATCTTCTTGCGAATCTAGCCTAGCTATTTTAGATATCTAAAAGGCTGAAAGTTAACAACGTTCGTTTTGCTTAGACTGAAACTTAAAGCGGCGAGCGTAATAGCCGGTGGTCCGATCCCAATAATGGAAAGAACGAAATCCTGGAACCAAGTCGATAAAATCGTAATCACACGGATAAAGCAGGAGAAACGTACAAGCATCGGGTCACGCTTGACATAATTGGGCCAATGAGCCCGGAGCAGGTACACGACGCTGATCATGATAGCAGGCATAAGAACGAACCGGTGGAAGAACAACGCAATGGCGGGTAAGACGAGAAATTTGGCGCCACTGGAGAAAGCAGTGAGCGCACAGCAGTTGTGACAAGTGTCTCAACGTACGGTTTAGATCGCAACTTGCTACCTAAAGCGAATATCTGCAAAGCTAAAGATGAACAGTCAGTAGAATTGAGCATAATTGGAGAAATATGGTTGCTACCGGTATAGAGTTTCCCAAAATAGTCAATGCTCTGCGTGAGGGTCGCATTCAAGAATTTCCCGTGGTCAAAGAATGCGTGACGAATTGGAGGTATGAGTTCGAACACCACCGCCACGATGGCGGCAATCAACAGCGGGTTAAGTACTCCAACGACCCAAGACCACACAGTCTTCCCCAATTTTTGAACTGTTGGCCATACTTCATGACTGGCTCGCTCGGCCGATAGCAAAGGTGTGCGTTCAATTTCGGTGTGACGCTGCTCAGGATCGCTGTTGGCGTTGTGGTTTGAGGAATCACTGGGGCTCATGATCTCTAGCCCTAAAGCGAACCGACTGGAGAACTTGATCAGTTTGAGCATCGTGCAACAATCCAATGGGCTTACGCTACATTGCTAACGAGCGCACCAATTAAGAGATACGTGCGACCGCGAGCGATAGCATCGGATACACTTCCTCCATGCTCCCCAATGAGGACACGAATAGTTCCAGTTTTCTCCAGGCTGTTGATCAAGAGCAGGGGGAGGCTTGTAGCGTTGTGAAAGATAAAGGCAGCTGTGGTCCAGCGAGGTCCTTTCAAAATACGATGGGTAAGAGTGCCGACCAAGTAGGAGACAACCATCGCGAAGGCGGAGGGGATAATGATGATGCCATAGTCGGTCAAGTTGGATGCTGTAGCGTGCGGACCAATCTGTGTGAATAGGAGCGCTGGCAAGAATACAGTTATGCACAGATGAGAGATTTGCTAATAGAACAGAGCTTAGTACAGTTGCGGCACTGATCCAGACGAGAACATACCTTCTCGCCATCGTCATTGACCCATCCTAGGTGCTGAGCCCAGTATCCAAAGAACAAAACAAGCAGTACTGCGATGGAGGCCTAGGTTTATCACACGATTGTGAGCTTCCATAAGAGACGATCTAGAATTTACTTGCCTCGGCCGACCCTAGGGCAGTTTCAAGAATGTTGTGCAACTCACTCGCCATGGCAGCTGTGAGGGTGGTCCCGACGGCCGAACACCCTTATATATGTGTGTGTCGTCCAAGAGGGACGTCATGGATCAGGACGGCGTCGGGGAATGTGATGCGTCGGTTGATCGAGGGCGATGGCGTGAACTCGCATCCGGGCCAGTCCGAGCTCGGGAATGCACGTTGAACATGCTGCGGGAATCCTAGAAAACATAGCAGGATGGTCAGTATTCGCACGCGGCAATCGATCCGGTTCACCAACCGGCAACCCGGACAGTCAAGCTGGCCAACGATCGACAACTATACAATGTTGATTGTGGATGAAAAGCAGCCCGTGATCCGGGCCCTTCGACCTGGCTTCTGCTTAAATGGTAAGTGTATGTTACAGATCTCAGCCCCGCTAAGGCGTTTGCAACCATTAGGTTAACTGGGGCCAGAGAGGAAGGTTAGCCACCGTCGCTCGGCTCTGCCTGGCTCCAATCAAGTCCCGAGGTCCAACATATTTTCAGAGCATGGTCGGAGTCATGGCTGGCTACCGTGAGGAGTAGCTAGGGGATGGGGGGATAAACAAACGAGAATGGGATAGTTTACGCACGGTTGGACCTGAATATACAGTAAATACAGTAAAGCAGTGGATCACACAAATCACGTGATTTACTGATGCACGAAATCGTGTTCCGTTTAGACCCCCGGAGTGACCTTGCTTCTGCAAGGTTATCTCAGCTGAATAGAATAGTCTCGTTGGATAGATGGATCAGAAAACAAATAGATGAAACTCACATTTCGTACACGCCAAATAAGCCTGATGCGACGGGGTCGTCAGGAAAACCGGCGAAGGTACGGAGCGCTCCATAGCCTCGCAGGTTTTCCTGACGACCTACAGCACATTGATATTCGTCCAGCACCTTGCCCACAAACCATGTCAACGTCCGCGCCGGCATCTCGCTTAGTCTGGCAATTGGCTGCCGATGCCAAACGTTTCAAGACCGCTCAGCCTGGAATAAATGATAACGTTATCAGCTCGCGGTTCTATGGATATATGTTTATAGATACGGAACTTACTTGGTCATAGACGTAAGGTTGTCTGACGCGGGTCACGATTAGGTGAGATGGCGTGACTCGGAACCGGGCAAGTCAACACCGCGAGAGGGTGTGAGTCGTATAACAGCTGGTGTGCGAGGGCAGATGGTGTGGATATGGTGAACGAGAGTGTCGTGAGCAAGAAAAATCGAGCGAGTGTAGGAGTGCAACCGAGATGACGAGTGGGGGGAAGATCTCGCGTGTTATCAACGCACGAGGCAGATCAATCGTTGCATGCGCGTAGGCCGGCAACTCCGCCAGTGCTGTTGCACCAGGGAAGTATAGCCGTTGCAGTAATAATTAAGCCAAAAGCGCTTGCTAATAGCGAAAAGATCGGTACGAGCGTTGGGCTTGAGATCTCTGTCGAGCTTGTTGAACTTGGGCGCGAGGTGGCAAGCAAGGACGATCTCATCGACTGGGAGGACGCGGGCACGGCGCCAGCCTCGCGAGTCGTACTCGGGCTGGGTAGAGTGCATGCGAGTGAAGGGGGAGCCTAAGGCTTCGAACGGCGGGAAGATCTCAACGAAGGCGGGGTGGCCCGAGTAGTACGAGCGCAAGTGACCTGGGAGTTTTAAAAACGCGCGCACACGGCCAGCGCAGTAGCCTAAACTCAGAGCGGTTAGCTGTGGGCCAAAGAAAACCAACCGATAACAAAGTAAGGGGATGTACTTACGTTGAATCTCGTGCCTATCGTCACGGTCGTCGAGGATTCTGCATAGTTTGCCGTTAGCAGACTGCGGGAGGTGGGCAGGAAAAAAGAGAAACGGCAAGAAGAAAAAACTCACGGTTGCGAAGACGGTTTGACCTTTCGAGATACAAGGCCACATCCCAAACAGTCGGTGTGCGAACCCGACCGCGGGAGTTGTACACCGACGCGCTCGCACGTACTACATCGCCGCGGCGTGGGGGTTCGAACGGAGCGAACGGAAGGCGTCGTTGGTGCAGTTAAAGTCGGTGGCAGATGTCAAGACGGCTGTGGTGCAAAATAACAATGTCGCGTCGGGGAACGTCGAGCCGATTAGAAAGGAGCGTGGTAGGTGCGGAGCTCATTAGTGCGAGGGTTACTGTGGAGAGGTCACGTGGAGTCAAACAAACTCACGTGCTACCAAAAACCCAGAACGCGTCGAACAACTCCATCGTCAATATCGTTATGTCCGTCGACCCTAAGACCGGAGAACTCATCACTCGTGCGGAAAACTTTCGGCTTAACCCGGAAAATGTATTCTGTGAAATAAGTGTGAAGGCTCGAGGCCGACAATGTTAGTTTTTGCCATATTTAATCTTTACTCATCAATCGTATCAATTAACTTGCTGCCGTGCCCAGACGTTGGCAGGACAATTACGTGTTTTAGGTTGATGAGAGGCGAGCAGCAGGTGTCTCCCAGCTCTGACGACGGAACGCCCGAGTTTTGGAAGGGCGTTCACCTCGAGGGTTATGTCGCGTCGCTGGGTGGTGAATCACGACACCATGTCATGGCCGGCTGGTGGAATCTTACCGGATTTGGTGACCTTCACCACGAGCACATGAAGATTGAGGGCATTGTTCGGCTTGCTGCGGGCACCGACAAGAATTGGCGCGGGTGAGTCAATTACCAAATTCGCTTTCATTGCCCTGTTTCACATGTCATCTTCTGCAGCTCAGAGGCGATTATGTGGTTCTATACGTCCATGGGCTACGCGTATGCCTGCCAACATCCCGACCCCCGTTTCAAGTCAGATTGGGTGTCCTTCGTTAAGAATCGTGCCTCGAGCAATGGCAACGCTTCCGCGTTGTTCCGCTCATTCGCAGCACCGTGGAACAAGCCTAGCTGGTGGTGGACGAAGCGCGACTGGAACTTTTTTATGAAAAACGTCGTGAGCGCCCCACCTGCAGACAATGGCGCAGTCGAGGTCAGCGGCCTAGCTGAAGTTGGTGGCGGAGACAAGGTCGCGGCCGAGGACGATGGTGAAGCGGATGGTGAGGGCGAGCTCGATGAAGGCGGCTATGCTTCGATCCTCGGCAGCGAAGTCAACATGGAGATCGATCAGGAGGGCGATAGCGGCGACGGAGAAGTGGCGAGGAGTGACGACAAAGGGTGGTCAAACGTCCAGAGTCGGGTTAATACTCGGGCCCAGGCACAGTCCCAAGAGGGGACAAATGCGCAGGCGAAAAGGACCGCTGCAACGAAGGCGAACGCGAAGGTAGCGGTGAAGAACAAGGGCAGGGGGAAACAACCGGGTGCCACGCAGGGGGTTGCGCCAAAGGACCGCGGTCAAAAGCGGAAGGCAGATGCTATCGACGAACTGTCGAATCGGACGCTCGATCCGGACGCGATGCAAGTGGACGAGGCACCGGCACACGCGCCTTCACCAGTAATTTGCGACGCACCGTCTCGTTCTTTGCAGATGCCGCAACACCTGCGACCCGACGATTGGACATCTCGCAGGGCCTCGGCGGCCGAACGGGATGATACTGCGGCAGCAGCGGGTTTACATCCCTCGAGCGCAAACAGTGCACCCGGCGGTGGCCCAGCACCGGGAGATATTAATCGTGGGCCGCCAGGAGATACTCTTCACTTATCGTCACGGTTCAGCACACCGATGTCCAGCGAGCAGATTAGTTATCCTCTCACTCAGGTGAGTTATTTTTTATTCTTTATTTTTGCTTTCGTCAAATCCTCAACCTAAATGCTTGCACATAGCGGCCGCCTGCTACTCCATCGCAATCTGACACAACTACTGAAAAGGCCTCGAGCCGTGGCGAAGGATACGACGCCGATCACGACGGGAGTTTGAATAGCCATGACAGCGCGGGTGTGTTTCTCTCTGTTACATCTGTTAGTATTGTCTTGATAATGACATGCCATCAGGCGGGAATACACCAATGGCAGTCTTGCCGTCTTTACCGGCATCCGATCATACTAGCATGAGTGTTGATGGTAGGTCCCAGCACTCAGCTGCTGCCGCGGCTTGAAGCAACTGATATGGCTTGATTTCAGGCAGGTCAGATGTTGCCGCCAAAGCTCGAGCGTGCTTGAATCGTTTCACACAGTACTGTGCCTCGAGCGAGGCTGCTCGAGAGGCTGAACTCATCGCCGATATATCTGCCGTTAATTCCACGCCGAGCGTGAAATTTAGGACGCCTGCTCAGCCATTTGCCTCGGTTGTGCCAGCCGAACCCGCTCGCACTAGTCCTGCTTCTGTCGCTGTTCCCGTTGCTCTTGCCACCGCCGCTCTCGCTTCCGCTTCCGCTCTCGCCCCTGCTTCCGCCACTCCCGCTACCGTCACCGCCGGACCCGTTGCCGCTCCCGCTCCCACCACCGCCGGACCCGTCGCTTCCGCTCCCGCTCCCACCACCGCCGGACCCGTCGCTTCCGCTCCCGCTCCCACCACCGCTGGACCCGTCGCTCCCGCTCCCGCTGCCGGTATCTCAGAAAATTATCAGCAGACAAATTTAGACGATAAACGAAGGCTACCAGTTAAGCCCAGAGCAGTTTTCCAACGTTAAAGATGTGCCTGCCATGCCAGTGGAGCGCGTTGTGCCAAAGTCACCGCATTCTCTTTTTCTTAATATACATACTTTTGTCTCCAACGATTGGCGGTAGTTTTCGCGAAACAAGCTAGCTCTTTTGATATAATATCAACAACAGTTACTGCTATAGCCCAAGCATTGAGCGATTCAGGGCCTCGATGGTTGCTTGAGACGCACTTGCATGTGTGGTGGGTGTCGGACACTGGTCAAGGCTCGGGGCAAAAGATCGCCCGAGAACATGTCATTGCGAGCGCTAAGGACCTTTCGGGGTCTCTCAATAAGCTTGCTGCCAAATAACATTGCATCAAGCCAACCCGCTAGCGATAGATTCATGTCCTCAAGATGCTCTAAAGCCTGCAGGGCAGGAGAGTGATCCCAGGCTCAAACCCAGCCTCTGAGCACTCTTCATCCTCAAAAAATGGGCCTTTTCTTTCCGTAACGTCATAAAATAGTCCTTTCATAGTCCAGGTATTGTCGTAGAGTAGTATCAATACTCCACGAGGCTCAGAACGACTGCCTGCATGCGTGTACCACAGCCAGCGCTAGGACCTTGATCCCGGCGCTTAGCGTTCTCTGCAAAATCCTCCGCGACTCAAGAACGCTCACGAGCAACTCGGCGCTCGTGAGCGTTCCTGAGTCGCGGAGGATTTTACAGAGTTTCGCCTGTGAAGGTTTCGAGCTCGAGATGACAAGTCTTGTATTACGTATGTAAGTATATTACGATTGGGACGGCGACTACCGGAGACCACAAATTGTGGCTACCTAGACACCAAAACGCTCCAAGCGTTCCGGGACAAGTTCCACTCGTGTCCATTTCAGATTCTTCGCAGCGAGTGGATCTCCTTTTTCGCCCCAGAACGCTTGGGCACTGGTGCTGCACGTAGACGACGTGCGGCGCAAAGTACAGCGACCTTGGTAGAGGGGTAAGCACGAGTAACTCGACTTGGGGTGATCCCGAGTCCGAGCCTCGTTTATATATTCGTAAAGAGACGGTACAATGTAAAATAGAAGCGCATACAGTAATGGCTAAGCGATTACATACGTGGTACAAGCGAGTCTAAGCGAGCGGGAGAAACATTTGAAGATAACAAAGCGGAAAAACATGAGTAAGAGTCGGGGGTAAGGACCCGGACGCTTAGTCACGACAACTGGTAAGGCGGTTGGAATAAAGCTGCCATTGTTATGATGATATCTAAATACCATAGGTATAAACCGTACAGCGCATATAATAATCAACATGCCATAACGTTGTAGCGAGGCAAGCGGGCCGGACTCGAGTGCGCGCGGTGAGAGGAGAGAGGAAACGACTGAATAACGCCTACGGCGCGAATGAGGCTATATACACGGAAGATAAGGGTCAGGGGCCGGATCGTCCCGACTCTACAACAAATGTAAATAGATAGCTAACGGCACGAATGTAAAGTCTACAATTACACAGTGAACATGATTTACGATACGTCCATCAATAAAATCGGTAACATCACAAAACTGTCTGTCCAAGTTAGTGGTCTCTCACTCGAAGACAACCGTACAAGCGGCCACTGGCCTGAGATAGTTTAGTGTATGTAGTAGGTCACCTCTGACCAGTGAACCGTACGAGAACTCGACTCGGGAGATGGAGGTTGATCCTCGCTCATAAAGGCCGGTTGTTGCGTCAATATAGAGCGCCTCGGGCGGGGCGGGGGGGGGGGGCCCCTCGC